>JAQQSW010006602.1:0-13913 GCA_028646575.1 Pseudocheirus occidentalis | reverse complement strand
TGTTTGGTAAAGAGTATAAAAAGTGAAGAGACATCTATTTAGATGATGTTGTCATGGCTTTATGGCTTCCTCTCCCAGACCTTGTTCTCTCCTCTCAGATCTCAGGACGATTAAACTTTTATCCTGCAAAAAAAAACCAGGTTAATGATAAATTTAGAGTGGACACTAACATACAAAAAAAATAGAATCCATGCAGATAGACTCCCATTTCATCCTATGATTTTATTTTAGGGAGTATGTTTAATACATGTCCACAGGGGTCTGTCTAGATGTGGTTAACATGGAAGCATGAGTAGATAAATATCTCTAGACTCTTCCACCTACCTTTTTTCAAGGAAGACTTTAATTCCTGCCAGGAAAGGAAGCAGAAGATTGCTACTAGACGCTGGCCATTCTATGCTGCTCAGAGAAGGGATAGTAAGCTAGAATTTTGCCTGTCTGCCCCTCTGAATACGATTAGTCCCAGGAAGGGATGAGGAATCTATGGCCTCAAGGCCACATGTGACTCTCTAGGTCCTCAAATGCAGCCCTTTGATTGAATCTCAACTTCACAGAACAAATACTTTCATTTGAATTTTTTATACTGGATTCAGTCAAAAGTCTTCACTTGAGGACCTAGAGGACCACACGTGTCCTCAAGGTCAAAGGTTCCCCACCCCTAGTCTAGGGGAAATAATTTTAGATTTAATTTATACTCTGACAAAGAAGGAATACTCCAAAGTATATATCCCAGGGCTGACTCTTTTCCTGCCAAATGCCAGTTTCATAAAGACCACCACACATAGCAAGTGGCAAATAAATACATTTACCTAAGCCAAAGAAAAAAAGAAAGAATCAGAGAAAGTACAGAGTTGGAAATACAACAGAAAATATGCAGAGTGAATAAAGTTTCTTGCTTAGAGTGAAATATCTTAACTCAATCCAATGGAGGGGGGAGAGAGGAGCGTAGAGAGACCCATTATTTCTCCCCTACCCCCCGTGGAAAATTCTACAAATTTTTAGTAGAAATAGAACATATACCAGCTCATTCTTATGTTAGTTTCTTCACAGAGCATTTCTCTCTTTTCAAGGACCCCTTCTTGAAGAGAATTTGAAACGACATATCTTCTCTCTGAAGCTGGAAGCCAAATAACAAAATCTCTCTTCTCTCTAGGTCTGGCCTAGTGTAAGCTTTATATGGGCATAGAGCACTAAGTAACCAATTTCCATCAATGAAAAAATAGTTTTATGCAGATAAGCTTTAAGCTTTGGAATACATTAAGTTCTCAGCAACGTATTTGATGCTGGCTACTGCCAGGCTGAATTTTATGTTTCAAAAACTGTGATAGTAAAGAAGGAAGTATGGAAGACTTCCCAAACTTTTGAGTATCATTAGTTATCAAATGTATCTTTTCTTAGCCATGATTTCTGGCATTATCAGGTCTTCAAGTCACATTTTTCTTGTTGATGTTTTTTAATCAAATATAAATTGCATCTATGTGACCACTCAGATCATTCACTTGACTTGGATTATTTAGAAATCAACCTCTATTGCAGGGAAAAAAAACCCACCAGCAGCCATTGGAATATGTCTAGCTATTCATTTTACAAAGAAAGGGGAAGGGGGGTTTTATTCAGTATGCTTTGCTTTTGTTTTTAATGGGTTTTGGGAAGGTGGGGGGCAGAGGTGGAGGGAAACCATACGTGTAATTTCATCAGTGTAGGGAGTTCCCAATGAGGAACTTCCTCTATCAATTAGTAAACATTTATTATGCACCGACTACATTCCAGACAGTGTTTTAATCACAGAGTATACAAAGAAATATAAAAGGCAGTCTCTGTTCTTGAAGAGTGCATAATCTAATGGGGAAAACAACATGCCAACTTAACAATTCTAGTCATTCACAGTAATTATGTTATGTAAATAATCACAGGAACACTGAATTAGCAAATACTGAACCATTGCTCCTAGGAGAAACACAGGGTTAGGTTCCTGCAAGTCCCTACTCACAATATTTACTTTAGCACTTTCTTGAGCATCCTCACATACCAAGCAGGGAATTTCCCCTTCCTTTTTCTGGTTGTACTATACTGTTGATTCATTAACACTGAACTCATGCTGTAGTGCTATAACTCATGCCTGAATGAATCTAACACACGTATTTTCTCCATTAGGCACATCACAGCCCTTCTGTGTTTAGGAACACTAGACAACACTTCAGCACTACACTTGGGGGCCATTTTAAACAGCAAAATCATCAACAAAAAGCACAAAAATGTGAAAAATGTGGCACTAAATAGACCACAAAAAGGACACTTGTTTACAGTATAAGAGTTGAAACAAGGCAAAGGATCATCTTGTTCAACCTCAGCTGGGAACATGTGTCAGTACTTTGGGTGACTCAATTTTTTGGATATTCAGCATCTGTCCCTTAATGACCACAAAAGCATTCTAAGTATTGATTTGGGGCTGGCAAATACATGTTACTAAGTAGGTGAATTAGCAAATATGGAATCTGTGAATAATTATGATCAACTGTAATTATATGCAAACTACCTACATGATAGATTAAAAATATTTAGGAGAAGGAAGACCCTAGAACAAAGAGGAAATGGGAAAAGCTTCCTTTAGAAGGTGAGGCTTTAGGTAAAACTTAAAGGAAGCCAGATGAACAGGGAAATAGATATGAGGAGGTAGAATGTTCCAGGCATGAAGGTTAAACAGAGAAAATGCCCAGAGATGGAGTGTCTTGCTTAAAGAACAGCAAGAAAGTCAGCATCTCTTAGGTCGAAGAGTAGCAGTAGGATCTAAGGTATAAGAAGATGCTTTAGTGCACTTTAGTGTCATAGGTTATTAAGTTAGTAGGTAGGTTATAAAGAGCTCTGAGTGACAAAGAATTATGTATTTAATTTTGGGGGTGAAAGGAAGTCTAGAAGCTGGAGTTTATGGAATAGTGGGGTATGGCTTGGTCAAGCCTGTGCTTTAGGAAGATTACTTTGAAAGCAGAGTGAAGGATATGCTGGGGTGGAGGAAAGCTTGTGGCAGGTAGACCAATCAGCATGTTATTTCAATAGTCTAGGCATTAGGTGATAAGGACTTGCACCAGAGTGATAACAGTGTCTGAGGAAAGAAGGACATTTATGTGAAAAAATGTTATGAAGGTATAATCAACAGGTCTTGAAAACATGTAGGATGGGAAACACAATGAAGAGTTGAGGATAAAATCTAGTTTCCAAGCCTGCGTAATTGGGAAGATGGTGATGTTCTCTATAGTAATGGGAAAGTTTGAAAGGTGGGGAAGGGTTGAAGGAAAGATTTTAAGCTCAGTTTTGGATGTGTTGAGTTTAAAATGTTTACATGACATTTAGATATTTAAAAGGTAGTTGTAGACAAGAGATTGGAGTTCAGTAGAAAGATTAGGAATGAATAAGTGCATTTGAAAATCATCAGTATAAAGAGGGTAATTGAATTTATGGGAGCTGATAAGATCACCAAGTAAAAGAGTATAAGTGGAGAAGAGAAGAGAGTCCTGAATAGAAAACCCTATGGGACACTCAGAGTTAGCTGGCATGTCCTAGATGAAGACTCAGCAAAGGAGACTGAAAAGGACTGTCAGATAGGTAGGAAGAGAAACAGGAGAGAAAAGTGTCCCAAAAACCTAGTAAGAGAAGAATTTCAAGAAGAGGGTGATCAACAACATAAAATCTACAGAGAGATCAAGAAGGAAGAGGACTTAGGAAAGGCCATTAGACTTAAAAACTAAGAACTTATTAGTAACTTTGGAGACATCAGTTTTGGTTAGACTGTAAAGAGTTAAAATGAGAATAACAGGAAAGAAAGTGGAGGTACCTATTGTAAATGTCCATCTCAAAAGCCATGGAAAAGAGGAAGTTATCAGACGACAGTTAGTGGAGATGAATGGATTAAGTAAGGGTTTTTGAGGCTGAGGGACACTGGGTCATGTTTCTTAGTCATAGGGAATCAGTTAGTAGTCAGTAAGAGATTAAAGATAAAAAATAGAGTGAGAATGTTAGAAAAGACAACCTGTTGGAGAAGATGGCAAAGAACAGGATCACTTACACATATAGAAAGGCTGGCCTGGGCCAGAGGAACCAATTCTTCATGTGAGATGGGAGTGAGGGAGGACATAGTGGTAGAAATCACTGGGTGATCTGAGATGAGAAAGAGTAGAAACAAGAAAGTTTTAGGTGGATTTTTCTAAGGCAAAGGTCCCAGGGTCACAAAGTCAGTATATAACTAAGGTCAACTCTCTGACTCCATGCTGCCTCTCATGCCTTGACTAAGTCTCTGGGGACTAAATCCTCCCTTCAATCATTTTAGTCAATCTGATAGAGCCAATAAAACATTATATACAGTAACCACGATATTGTTTTAAGGACAATGTTCAACAAATAAGTTATTTTGACTTATAAATGCTGAAATTACAGTATCTCCAATCGTGTTGGTATAATAATATCAGCAAAAACTGTTATAATATTCCAATTATTTTCACTTTCAGATTATGTCTCCTTCCCTACTTTTTTTTCAAAAGTTTAAATAATTTTACCAAGCATATTTTCTCTCTTCTCAAAACATATACCTGAATAAACAAAGTTGATTGTTCTTGTTAATTCATTCACTTCAGAATAAAGAAAAAAAGTGCTAAATAGAAATCTAAGGTAAAGCATCAGCTCCCCCTACAGTCTTGCCCTTGGTACTTTTTTGAAGCCTTAAGTGGCTTAGAAACTAGTTTAATGCACACATTTTTTCTGTTCACTTAATGCTGTGCTTTAAAATTGTACTTTTATCTCTTTGTTGTATTGCTCAAGACATGTTATCTTGAGAGACCTAGCAATTGATTATGTTCTTCAAAACTGGAAGCTAAAAATCTTTTTAAATGATTAAGTATGTTCTTTGCTGCATTGGTTATACATTGTAACAGAGAATGTTTAGGTAATCTCTATTCTTAGAACAGTTACCGTTTTGCAGAAATGTATGCTTAAACTGAGATGTGGAAAACCCATAGCCTATGAAAACAAGAGCTGAATTTGGTTCTACAGTGTCCTCCATGCTCAACAATCACCCTGCAAGTATAGAATAGAGATAGATATGGAATTCTAGTGATCCATTACATGCAACCTGAGATCAGGCTAGTATGGCCATCTCAGAGAAGTTCCAAGATGCTGCATCAGTTCCAAAGTGTCTCTGGGGACTAAATCCTCCCTTCAATCATTTTAGTCAATCTGATAGAGCCAATAAAACATTATATACAGTAACAGCAATATTGTTTTAAGAATGATGTTGAACAAATAAGTGATTTTGACTTAAAAATGCTCAAATTAAGTATAATGGACATATGAAGAAAGATACTATCTGTATCCAGAGAAAGAATTGATAAATAGAAGTATGTATCGAATAATTTTATGTATATATACCTATTTGTGTCTAATGTTGGCCATCTCTAGGTAAGGGGGAGGCAGAAGAAAAAAAACATACATTTATATGATAACTTTATTGCGTATTTAAAAGGAATAGGAAGTTGTACATAGTAGATTTGCAGGTTCACACGCAATCATCTATTTTTATTATACTGTTTTGTGGAAATGTTTGTTTTATTCCATAAATTAAAAACAAAATATACTTTTTTTGGAAGTCCTCTGTTCAACACAATAGCTCATTTGCCCCAGTTGCTCATTTATAGTGGGAGCTATCTAGATTTGGCATGAACTTCTGGGTGACTATCCAACAAAGTTCATATCCTACACGATTACACCACTTCGTATTCTGTGCTACAGATCTAGAAAGACTCCACTGTTCAGAAGAGGAGAGTCAGGAGTAACCCATGGCACATATTAATATGTGTTTCTGCTAATAGGAATTTTCAAATGAATCATTCCACTTAACTACATCATCTGTTGCAAAGAAACAGGGTCTAAGTAATTAAGGGTCTGTTAAGGAATACATAAAAGTAGCCCCTTTTAAAAATCTACTTCTGTTGCTCAGGTTTACCTTTGATGCAGATCCTGAAATTCTGGAAACAGACTGGTCCTGTATTAGCTGCTGCACAATATAGTAAACAGAATGTTTGACTTAGAGAAATATGGGTATGAGTCCCACCTCTGATATTTACTGTGTGGCCACGGACTAGTCATATAACCTCTTTGGAATCTCAGTTTTGAAAGCAATAAAATAGGGCCCAGAGTTCCTCTTGCTGTACCTACCTGCCATGGTTGTTGTGAGGCTTGAATTTATTATATGTGAAAATTGCTTAGAGAGCCATAAAGCACTAGTAAAAAACTACTATGTATGTAATTAACAGCATTTATCCTGCATAGACCTTGTTTGTACATAGTCATTTACATGCCACAAGGGCAGAGACTGTCTCTTTCCTTCCTTTGTATACCCAGCATTTAATACAGGGCTTGGTATATAGGAAGCACTTAATAAATGCTTATTGACTGACTGACTACTAATCTTGATAATTCCATTTGGGGGCTGAGACATATTTTTCAGTCGCTACTCCTAAACATTCACTTACACTCTGAAATTCAATATTAGGACTGCTTGTCATGTCAATACCAAAGCAGAGTAGCAGTTGGCAAGTGAGATTCCTCTTACTCTTAGAAACTACCCCCCATCTATCATAGAGACACTATCTCATATGGCAAAACCTTGGACCAGTTTTGGAATATGTTTAAATAACATGCTCTCTCTAGAATCTGACAACTGAGAAACGTCATTGACTTTGTCTCTAGGATTAGGAATTTTAGATTCCCCCCAACCCCATATAACAGAATTCAGCAAAATGTACTGATACTGCCTAGCCCACAATGGGATGCTAATACATTTACACTAACTCATTAACACTAGACTTTCTATACACATAATTACAGTTATAGCATCATATAATGGTATCACAACCAATATCATTTTGCCATAATGTCATTAATATACTATAACCAAAGCCTCTACACCCTGCTGTAATTTTTTCAGGCACACCCTATTACACAAGGCAGATGGATGGCAATGATCCAGGATAACCCATAAGCTATAGTGGTGTGTTCTCTCTTGAGTGACAATCTTTTTAGCATGTTGCTTACTATGTGGGCATAACCATTTTTTTCTTTGGAGTTAACTACCTCCTATATTGATGTTTTGCTGAATCAAGTGAAAACCTTAGACAGGGCATGCCTCTAATCTTAATTTTTCCTCTATGCTATCCTAAATGTATCATATTCTCTAAATGACCATATCAGGAAATTAATGTTACATTTAATAGAATTCAGTTAAGAGAACCATTCAGGCTCATACCCCTCTGCCCTTTAAAATGATAATTGGTTTATTTTATAATACTGCTAAACCATATTAGCAACATAATTCTTCACGTCTGCTCCAACTGGCCTCAAATGGCTTTCCAAATAGTTATATAAAATGGTTCTAATGCCAATAAAAACAGAAGTAGGAACAGAAGGCATCTCTATCTTGTCTTTCCTGATATTGTGAAATTATGGACTCATCAAAGCATACTTACCCCCATGAAAGAACCTTGATTTCATAAAAGCATAAATAATGGATTTTTAATTGGCATAAAATACACATATATAGCAATGCTGCCTGTCAAATTATGAACTACATCTGACTGCCTGGAATGAACTCTCTCCTAACCTTCATATTTTAAAATCCCTAGCTTCCTTCATGGTTCAGATGATGTTCCCAGAAATCAGCTCTGGGAAGCTACTCTTCAGCACTGTTATGTTCATTCTGTCCTGCCCTCCCACGAGTTATAATGTATATACTTATCTGTTTACATGTTATAACTGTCCTCCTCCCCAGGTAGAATGTATGTTCCTTATAGGTAGACACTGTTGGGGTTTTTTGTTTATTTTTGTCTTTTTATTTTCCACACCTAACGCAGTTCCTGGCAAATAGTAAGCACTCAATAAATGATGACTGAATTGAAAATGGATCAAATCCTAATTTTTTTTCATTTTTTTAATCCTAATTTCAAAATGATGGTCCATTTCACTAGTAAATCCCTTCTCTGGATCAAGAGTCTGTCATATATTGAAGTAATATTCTCATTTTGTTAATTTCGTTTATTTTAATTTGTGTTTTGTTGCCTAGTTACATTGGCCTAGTGACTTTCCCTGGGCTCAGGAAACTTAAAGCCTAAATGAGCTGTCTAATCATTGCTTCCCAGGTTTCCAGAATCATGCAATTAAATCACTTGGTCACCCACATTGCTCTTGGACATTTCAAGTAGTATGCTACCTATCTGAAATTCAGTGAGGTAACAAGAATTTATCCTCATACTCTGAGGACTCGGAGTAGCTGAGGCTTTCCTGTATTATTATTTGAGTTTGCAGGATATTTAACTAAGAATTCCTATGCTTGCCTCACGTTATCAGAACTGTTTCCTAGCTTTTGATGCAACTATCTCAGATCTCTGAAACACAGTCATGAGCAAAGACTGAAGTAGTAGTTGTTATTGCTTTTGTGTGAAATTTATATAAATGTCACAAAGCCCATGCACCTAAGTACATTAGTGATGCAACAGTCTTTTAGCCCCTCACTCACAACCTAATTGTTCTTATTTCATATGCAACAATGGTGGCCTGGTCCAAGACCATTCATAAAGTTATAACTGGAAGGGACTTGAAATATATTCTAAACAAGTCCTTCATTTTAGAGATGAGAAAACTGAAAGACTGACAATGTCATGTGTGCAGTAACATAAATCAACCCATGTCACCTGAACTCCAAATTCAGTGCACTATCCAATGCACTTCACTGTCCCCCACTTTTATTCTGTGCCCTTCTAAATGTTCTGCTACACTACTTGTCATATTAATGAATGGAAAAAGGGAGTGGGGCAGCTACAGGTAGGTTTGCTAACATGAGTGAAGCTTAAGAGAAGATAGAAAAATTCTAACAAGCTCACACATGGAATCAGAAGGAATTGTCAAACCAGAATTGTGTGATAAAGAAACAAACAGCCTTAGACAGGTCTCCTGATTTTCAATCTAGTGTTCTATCCATTTGACCACCTTCATTATTATGACCGTGGATTATTAAGACACCTAAATTGTTTGAAAAAAATTGGAAAGGTTATTTTGGAATTGATCTCTATCATGCAAGCCTTCTATTGATACACAATAAAATCCCCCTAAACCATTCATCTTGGGCTCTTAATATACAGGTCCTTCCATAAGCCCTCCAGAAAGGATTTATCCAAGTTGATAAAGGCCTTCTTTGTCTCTAAGAAACTACAAAATAAAATAGTACTACCATAACAGTACTGGATTACCCACCTGCTATCCTTCAGTCTTGTTAAATAGCCAGCCTATTTTATTTTCCCAGCCTCCTCAGGTTTACCTGGTTTGCTCTGTCTTGTCCTCCCTTTCCATTGCATCCTGTGGAAACCCTTTTGTTTCAATAAGCAAAATAGATTTGGGAGATACCCTGTATTAAAACTGCTCCCTTATTTATCTGTCTCCTTTTTCAGAGTCACAGAAATTTTGTTCCCTCCAGAAGACCCTGTATTCCTGACCATCTGCACTGGTTGTATCTTCTCTAAAGTCTCTGACATACTAGCCTAGGAGGAAGAATAGAAATAGTCTTTGTTTGTCAACCCCCACTTCCAGCCCTTCCTCTGCCTCCATTCATTTTTCTCTGTCTCCCTATGCAGATACTGGTTAATATCATCTACCAAGCTTTCCACCTTTCTCAAGGAGTTCAGTGTCTGATCCAAAATCTTCATCTCTATTCAAACTATTTCCTTAATTTGGGGGACAGAAGTTGGGAATTAGTGGACCTAGCTTAAAATCCTGGCTGACACTTATTATCTGTGAGATCCAGGGCAAATCACTTAACCTTTTTAAGTTTCCTCATCTTTAAAATGAAAAGGGTAGACTAAATGACCACTAAGGCCCCTTCCAGTTCTACATAGATTATATTAATATCCTACGATATGATACTGTCTCCTCAAATAGGACAATGAATATATTATTTCCAATAAATTGTTTTGATCTCCAACTTTGATTCCACCCAAGCCCATACAAGATTGTTATACAAACAATCCTACCATCCTCCTCAGCTGTTTGGTCTACAAGGTCTGAAACCCTTGACCTTTCCAACCAAAATCTCATATCCCTCCATATCACCCTTTTTCTCTTCTCCTAAACCTATCCTTTGTCCTCACCACAGACAGCCTCAAGTCCCTCAATTTCTCTTTTGTCCCATAACCCCTTTTTCTGGCTCTGTTCTCATCTTCTTCCTTTCAAAAACATTTTAACTGTCCTTTTACTCCATACTTTCTCCCTAGATTTCCTGAACCAGTGGTTCTCAACCTTCCTAATGCCACGACCCTGTAATATCGTTCCTCATGTTGTGGTGACCCCCCAACCATAAAATTATTGTTGTTGCTACTTCATAACTGTAATTTTGCTACTGTTATGAATCATAATGTAAATATCTGATATGCAGTATGTATTTTAATTGTTACAAAATGAATATAACCCACAGGTTGAGAACTGCTGTACCTAAACTCAAGCCTTGGGGTTAGCTCCACCATCTATTTTTCTGTTTCTCATTCTGTGCTGATGAATGCCGTTGGAAGAAAGTATATAACTTTTCTGTCTAGCTCTACCAGAAATATGTTATCTAATATTAATTGGACTTTCACTGCTACACAGAGCAATCCTTTACTCTTCCCTGACTAAATTTCTATGGCCCTTCCCCCAGTTGCTTCTTGAGCTATCTAATGCAACTCTCCCCATCCCATCTCAGAAGAGTTCGAATTTTCTCATACTTCACCAAATAAAATAGAAACCATCAATCATAAACTTCCTCTTCTTCCCAATTCTATCCCTTGAACCCCTCAAAATAAATCTCTCCTTTTTCATTCTAAGCTGGACCACCAGGAGGAATTATGAAATAACAGAATCAGTCATTTATGTCTCAGTGTGGATTAAAGCCACTCTCTGTTGAAAGTGACTGGCTAAAATATATGCATACTTACATATATAAGTGTATAAATGCATATGCATACATGTGTGTTGATGTATAAATAATAAACCAGTTATAGGAATTGTCAATCTAAACTCATAACATATTCTGGATGATACTCATTTTTCATCCACTAATTTTGTCTTGTGTGGTTAGATAGATTGAATTTTTGTAACTGCATGTGGATCACATTCAGGAAGCTTTACAATGCTCTAAAACCTGTTTTAATGTGTTATCTAATTACACAGTGAAAGATTTTGCTCTCCTTTAAGGACATTTCAGGTACATCCCCATTCTATCACTTGTCTTCAATTTTTCCCTGCCTACTGGCTACTTTCCTACTGCCTACAAACATGCCTGTGTCTCTTCCATCTTCAAACATCCCTCACTGGATCCATTTGTCCCAGTTAACTAGTATCTTATGTCTCTCTTCCCCTCTGTTGCTAACCTCCTTGGCAAGGATGTCTACAATAGGTACTTCTCCTTCCTTTCCTCTCACTTTCTTATTAACTATCTAGTCTGGGTTTTGACCTTATCGTTCAACCAAAGTTACTTTCTCCCACATTACTAATGATCTCTTCTGATCTAATGACCTTTTCTTAATCCCCAGCCATTTGATTTCTCTGCAGTCTTTGATACTATCACTCTCTTCTCCCTGGATTACTCCCTTTATTTTTTTGATGCTGCTCTCTTTTGGCTCTCCTACTACCTATCTGACTTCTCCTGAGTCTCTTCTGCTGAATCTTTATCTAGGTCATGACTACTAACTGGGGGTGTCCCCTGAGGCTCTTTCATTGACCCTCTTGTCTTCTCCCTTGATGCTTTTTTAACTTTACAATTTCATCTATTCTCATGGATTCAGTTATCATTTCTAGGTTTATGATTCTTAAATCTATTGACCTAGACCTAACCTCTCTGCCAACCTGCAGTCCCACATCCTAAACTGCTTATGAAATATCTGGAACTGAATACCCCATAGACAACTTAAACTCAACATGTATAAAACTGAACTAATTATCTTGCCTCCCTCTCTTTCCCCTGACACAACTGGCTCCTCCTTCTAACCTGTCGTCTTCTAGACCTCTCCTGTTTGTAATATGCTGTGAGGTCTGACATTTTAGTTTCATAAAACTCTCACATAAGCCCCCTTCTCTCATCTGACACTGATACCAGTCTGATCCAAGCACTCATCACCTCACACTTGGACTATTGGAGTAGCCTGCTAGTTGTTATCCTTGCCTCAGTGCTCCTCTACAATCCATCCTCTGTTCAGCTATGAAAATGAACTTCTTAAAGTGCATCAGTCCTCTATTCAATAAATTCCAGTGGCCCCCTATCAAATATGAAATCCTCTCGTTGATGTTTAAGCCTTTCTTAACCAGCCTTCCCCAATGCCTTTCCAGTCTTGTTATCCATCATACCCCTGCATGTACTCTGCATGTAGTAACAGTGCCCTCCTGGCTATTCCTCAAACAGGACAAACCACTTCTCAGCTCCAGGCATTTTTACTGACAATTCCAGATCCCTGGAATGAGCTTCCTTCTCTTCTCTGCCTCTTGGTTTTTCTGGCTTCCTTCAAGTCCCAGATAAAATCCCACCTTCTCTAGGGAGGATTCCCAATCCCCCTTAATTCTAATGCAGCGGTTCTCAACCTATGGGTTACATTCAATTTGTAACATCGAAAATACATCCTGCATATCAGATATTTACATTAAGATTCATAACATAAATTACAGTAATGAAGTAGCAGCAACAATAATTTTATGGTTGGGGGTCATCACAACATGAGGAACTATATTAAAGGGTCATGGCATTAGGAAGGTTGAGAACCACTGCTCTAATGCCTTCCTTCTGTTGATTTTTTCCAATTGGTCCTGTATACATTTTGTTTCTACATAGTTATTTCTATGACGTTTTCTCCATTATTCTGTGAGTTGCCTGAGAATAGGATTTTCCTTTGTATCCTTAAGAGCTTCGCACAGTGCCAGACATATATTAGGGGCTTAATAAATGTTTATTGACTGACTAATTAAAGTGCAAGGGGTTTATTTGAAGACCTTTAAATCATAGCCCTACTCCCTGGTTCCCTTAACCTAAGGGCAAGGAGTATTCTCACCACTCTGCCTGTCTGCTCATGCCAGCTCCCTCTGTGTTTGCCCCAGAGGAAACAGACAAATTAGCTCATTTTCATTTGTACCTAGAGCTTCAGTAAAATAGTTTGAAAAAGGGAGTTGAAAATAGAAAGGTGGTTGCTCTGGGAGGTAGAATGTGTATATTCCCTGCTAACGAGGAAATTATTATGAGAGAAAAAAGAAAAAGAGAGACAGAGATACACATTCACTTTACATATCACAAGAATTAATTTGCCTTGAAGAATATAGTCTCAATTCTAGATTCCCATATAGAACTAGTTATTTATGCAACTGCAGCACCTCATATTCTACTAAGCGAGACCTTTTGAACATTTCTAAAAAAAAAACCCTTTCTCTTCTTCTCAAGTTCTCCCAGCAATAAATTACACTGTCAGGTTTCTATAATTCAATGCTTGTATTATGAAGCATTTATGCAATAAATTCTAAACCAGTAAATGAAATTCCATTAAAATCTGCCAAATTTCCATCTAAACAGAATAAACCACTTTACATATGCAGAAGAAAATGACTGAGCAGCTCAATTTCTTCTACTTTGTGTTTTGAAGAATGCTCCCTAATCAATCCTGCTGCCTTTTTTCCCTCAGGGAAAATACCTGTTGGTTAGAGTGTCCTGAGGTTTCATATTATAGGCTTATTGATGAAGAAGGGGACCAGCACTGTTCTCTTCAGTTAATTGGCCAGGTAGTTTTTGCTGGGAAATGAATCACCACAGGTACACATTCCTATCTAGATCACACCTCAAACTGCAATATAAGGTGTATAATATGTGATGA
>JAQQSW010006601.1:0-13913 GCA_028646575.1 Pseudocheirus occidentalis | reverse complement strand
ATGTTCCTGTACTAGGGATCTCATGTCCCATCTACAACCTTGTTCTAATGCACCCCTGTAGTAGGGGGAGAAGCCTAGAGTCCTGTATTGTGTACCATCAATAAAGTCACCATATTCAGTGCAAAAAAAAAAAAAAGGATAAAATGGCACCTTGATGGGTTTTGTTTTCGGTAATGAAAAATTTTTTGGCTTATACTACATACATGATTCAAATAATGGAAAATGAAGAAATATTGTCTCATCAACATTTCCAATTAAAATTCAGCTTCTGAGTAGGATTTAGTTCCTTCTGTGAAAGGTAGATTGCATAGGAACAAATGAAATATTGGAATGTCACCCACCCTTTCTGTGCCATTTGACTTCTGGAGTGATACTCAGTGTCAAGACTTCAAACAGATGATGTAAAACTTACAGTGGTAAAGAGTTCATATAAATAAAATTGGAAGCTAATTTGTACCAAACTTTTCTTTTTCTTTCCTCACCCCCCAAATACCCATATTTTCATTGCACAGGCCTTTTTAATCATTATAGTAAATATATTTTTTAGAAATACTGGAAACTATTTCCAGGTATTTTCACCTGTCTTAATCATTATTCAAAGTTCATAGTGTTGTTTTTTTTTTAAAAGCAAACTAACAAATGCCTTTATTTTCTAATATAATCTAACAAGAAAAGCAAAATACAAGTTTTTTTCTTCTCTTTTTTTCTTTGTTTTAGCAAATTGTACTCGATTTTCTATTTTAGCCACAGAAAATTGTAATTTTGAATCTTCCAAATTCTGGTTACCTTTTAGACCTTGACAGTTATATAGCATAAATAAGTTCACAGCATACCAATTCCTAGGAATTGGCCGTCTTGTTTTGTTAAAGGTGTGTGTATTTTTCTGTACTTCTCGAACCTGAAAAAATTCCCTGCATGTATCATTCAAAAGAAATCTTCCAAGTTGTTTCTTTTAACCTGTTCTTTTCCTAATTGTCATCATTAATATGGAGGACTTGATATAACAAGGTAACAACTTGCTCCCATTTCTAGCCACTTACGTAGAAAGAATGATGTTGCTTAAAGATTCCATTGAGCATTTCTTCATTTTAAAAATCAAGAATGAATGAATGTTATGATACTTTTAAAGTACTTTAAATATCTGTGATGTTATCAGTATAGGTTTCCCTTGTTACAGTTATAGGGAAATTATGCTCTTAAGTTAATGTGCTTATTTATAATTTATAAATTGTAATTTTGTAACTTGTAATTATAAATGTCAAATTTATAAAATATGAAGGTTTTAAAACTAGGCAAGCCGTTAAGTTCAGTGTTAATGAGTTCAGTTCATATGTTAATAAACTTCTAATAACATGGCAAACTAAGTTTTCTTGATTTTTGCCAGCCCATGTAACTCAGCTCTAAATTTAGTCTTCAAGTTAACTTAAGTGCATTTCCATGAATCAAAAATAAGTATCATACTTTGTTGATTTGATTCATTACCTTGTTCACCATAAACACTTAATAGCTGGGAACTAGCTTTGAGCAAAATAGTAGAAGCTGACTTAAGGGAGCTAAGAAAGAGCAGCCCACTCCTGGCCCTTTGCCCAGATTCTTCTTGCAAACCCTATTTCTTACAGAGACTAGACAACCTATATTTCAGATGAAGAATATCAACCTAAACAGCTGTTTGCCTAGCAGAAGGGGCATGGGATCATAGGATTTAGAACTGAAAGGAGCCTTGGAAGCCATCTAGGCCTTCCCCATCCTACAAATGAGAAAATTGAGTCACGGAGAAGTAGCAGGTCTTCTGACACTAAACCCTCTGCTTAACTTTTTTAAATCGTTTAAAAAAAATTTAAGAACTGGAAAGTACCTGAAAGATCATTTATCCCAACTTCTTCCATTTACAAGTGAGGTAACTAAAAGCAAAGGCAATTTGAGTCTTATATTTATAATTATATAATTTGGTGTTTGGTGTCACACAGCTGGTCAAATGTTTGGATTCTTAGCACAGGAGTAAACAGTGTCCCTAGATTGGCAACAAAGAAGGGAGGTAACCTTGAAAGTAAGTAAAGATAAACCACAACACCAAAAGCTAATGCTAGCTTCAGTTTCTTCCTCTAAAATGAGAGTTGGGCAAGATAATCTAAAAGGTTGTTTCCAGCACCACCACACACAAAGTAATCCAGTATTAGATGAGAGAGCCAGCATGGTGATGTGGACAGGAAGCTGACCTCAGAACCAGGAAGACGGGTTCAAGTTCTATGTTTTGATGTAGTGGCTGATTGACATGTGATGACTGGGCAAGTCACTGAACTCAGTCTGAGTGCTTGAGAAACTACATTTCAGAGAAGGTGCTGACCTGAATTAGTGAGTTTCTTCATCCTGGACTACCCTACACTAATTGAATGACAAGTAAGCCCTATTGTCAGGGCAAGCTGACTGACCCAGAGACTTCATATAGACATAACAGGATTTTCCCCAGGCTGAGATTTTATATTATTATTAATGCCAGAACATATATTGGACTACATAAGGATTCATCTTCATATATGACCATAGATTCTAAACCGTGCCTACATTCACTTATTTAATATATTAATTTGAAATGTACATAGATGTAATATCAGAATGCATGCATAAAACTTGCTTGACTTTTGAAGGTAAGTTGAGGTATACAAGTAAGTTTTTAATTGGATATAACTCTCTGATTAGTTTTAAAGACTATTATGAAAATATTCCTTAACTTTTCCTTAACAAGAAATATTTAACAGTTCACTTTTCCCTTGTAAAACAGCTTGCCTGCCATGCAACTGAGTTACATATGGTACTTCAAGCCACATCTTAAAATAAATGTTCACTATGTAACAGATTTAAAGGTAGCTTGAAAACTAAACATACTGGCTGCCCCAAATCTTTTTATTTTTGTACAAAGGGAGAATGGAGCAAGAAACCACATTATGTCATTTCCTCATGTAAATTTTTGTTGATCTATATAGTTCTACAAAATAATCTTGAATTTTTAATGGCTATGAGAAATACCGATAGTTTGGTTTCCACAGATACTCTAGAAACAAGGAATCCTTTGTATAGGATGTGTGGGAGGACCTACGTCCAGGTGAGGGAGGAAAGAGCAGAGTGCACTATCCAGTCATATGGTGGGAAGAAATCTGTAAGAGGGGCCCAGACTAAGCTCATTATCTGACCGAGGGTGACTCTGAAGGTAAAAGAGGGACCCATTCAGGTGAGTGGGCAGCCTGGGAAAGGGAAGCCATACCTGGCTGGGACCAATGAATTGTGACGGGGGTTAGCCTATATAATCTCTGTTCCACTTCTGTCAAGCACATATGTGTGTCTTGTCCCATGAGGGAACCCGCACACCCACTTCTCCAGAGAAACATCATTAAAGGATCTCTTCTTTCACTCCATATACTGTGTTTTGTTTATAACAATGGCCATAAATCCTTTGCTAGAAAACTATAACAAGACAGACTGAAACATTGAGATGGCACTGCCCTTAGACTTAAGATCATACTTGTTTTCAAAGTATTTTCACATATTACCAATTTTTCCCTATATTCCACTGGAATATACTGATGAATTATAAAACTATCTTAAACTAAAACCAGGAACATCATGAATAGCGTTGAAATATAACCCAAACCACTTTTTGCCACCAGTCCAGTGAGACAAATTATAAAGCATTAGGTTGGGCAAGTCTTGTTTGAAAGTTATTACCTATCTCCTATGCAGTATGGTATAATGTACGTAATATCTTAAAAAGCATCAGTCATTTTTAACTACCCATAAAAGATAAAAATAAAACTGGTTTTGTTTTCTGAACAAATGTGGAAAAATGTTTGTTTCATAGCAGTGTACATTTTCTCATTAAAGAAGTACATAAATTGTATTCAAAAGATCAATGGATTTGTGACCTCAGTGGTGTGGGTACATCCTTTAACTATGTATATTCCAACCAAACTGTGTTCTCCCATGAATCTGCTATAGAGGAGGGACCCAGCTTGATGGGGGCCTATCTCTTAAATCTCTTTTAACAGAGCTCTATTTATTAAACTATGGAAGAAAAATTATAGGGCTTAAAAAAACTTTAAGCATGCTGTATTCATGCTATAATTTATTTTAAAACTATTTGCCTAAAATTCTGCCAGGTCAAAATGCTTTCCCAAAATAAACAGTACCTAACTAGTTAGTGACGAAAATAGTCAGTCAATGGAGGTAGCATGAATGAATGCTGGCTTCATAAGCATGACCTGAGAGATTTGAATTTTGACTCTGAAACTTGATTCTGGTGGTTTAGGGCAAGTCATTCAAATCTAAAAGGATGTGGATTCCTCAAAGTACAACCTTCAGACTAAAAACATTTAAAATTTTATATTTTCAATTCCTAATTTGGATGATGGTGGTTCCATTTATGAAAGGGAGAGAGGGGGATGCTTTTAAAAATTACTGAGCTTGGAGTCAGAAGACCTCAGTTCAAGTCATAGTTGCAACATTTACTAGTGCTCTGCCTCAACTTCTCCATTTTAAAAGTGGGAATAGTTTGGTTTTTTTAAAAGCCCTTTACAAATTTTTAAACAGGTTCTTTGCATTTCTGTGTCATAAACCTCCCCCGCCCTTTTTTGTAGTCCAATGAAGCCTCTGAGCCCCTCAGGATGTTTTAAATATATAAAACAAAATAGTATGGGATTATAAACCAACTCTATTGAAATATATTTTTCAGTTTTTAATAAGCTCATGGGCCCAATTTTAAGAACTTGTCTTAAAGCCAAATATAACTGTGCACCTTATTTCATTCTCCCCTGTAATCTTCATGGATTAAAGACTTTCTTAACAAGAATCTTGGCCTGTTTCATGATTTAAGTTAGTACTAAAAGGAATAATAGCTATAGAATTCATTCTTAGCGATCACTTGACATATACATATCTATATGTATGTATGTATATGTAATCACACATATACCTAAAAGTAGTTTGGTGCTTGGGAGTGTTTTTTTCCAAACCCAATGATTGTACTGTAATTAATTCAGTGCTACAATACCAAGATGGTATCTGAATCTCAGAAACAACTAGTCTAACCTTCCTAATGAAAGAATGCTAGTAATGGCTCCTTCTTACCTTTTTAGCCTTCACACACCTCACTTCCCTCCAAGTATTCCACCATCCAGCCATGGTGACATTTGCTGTTCCTTGAACATGACACGGTCTGCGTCACTGACTGTATTTTCACTGACTGTTCTCCATACCTGAAATTCTTTCTCACCTGCCTTCGCTAACCTGCTCCTAAACCTAGCTCATATCTCTACTTCTGCAGGAGGCCTTTCCCAGTTCCTCCTACAGCAAGAGCCTTGTCTGAGATCTTTCTTTTACATTGTATATATCTTTTACATATATATGATTGTTACCTCTGTTGGAATGTGAACTCCTGGAGGCAAAGACTGGGTTTTCTGTGTGTGTGTGTACACTTTTGTATCAATACCACATTTCTAGGCATAATACTTATGAGTGCATATTGTTGATGGAAAGGGCCTCTATAAGGAAACCTATTTGACCTGCATCATGTAAAGTTTTCTCTCAATTTACGGAGAAGCCATAACCTGCATCCTTATAATGTAAAGCAGCATGGTACAGAGGAAAAAACATATCCCACCTTTGATCATGCTGTGCTCGGTCCTGTGTAAGACATTTGACGTCCCGGAGATGGTTTCCTTACCTATAAAATGAGCGGCTGGATTAGATGGCCTTTCTAACTACACATAACTGACCCTAGTGCTTTCTGAAGTAGTGAAGGTGTATACACTTTTTTTTCCAAATGGCCATTTAAACATTTGTAGATAATTTTTTACGTCTCCTGACGTCAAAAAACCACAAGTTTGGATCCAGCCTTAACACGTTAGCTGTGTGACCCTGGGCAAGTCACTTATCCCCTTGTTGCCTCAGTTTCCTCACCTATAAAATGAAGATAATGATAACAGCACCTACCTCCCAGGTTGTTGTGAGGAGCAAAGAAGCCAAGTGTGAGCGGTTAGCATAGGATTCGATGCGCAGTAAATGCTGGCTATTGCTCCTTCACATGTCCATTTAATATGTTCTAGAGGCATCGCAATTATAGTCATCCTCCTCTGGCTGATCGGGAAGTGAATTTTTGCAATTTACAGTAATTATGGGTATTGCCTGACCAATAATACAATAGGACCATTTAATCCTGAGATCTGAGCTTGAGAATCAGAACCTGAGGTAAAAGAGTCTTTGAAGGTTATCAATGAAACAAATAAATGCTTGTACACAGGGCCCCAGGGAAATAAAATACCTGGAATATAGGGAGATCAGGGGAGTTGGGAGTAAATTAGACCCATTTTCATACTGAAACCTTTTTAAATTTTGTATTCAGTGTTCTAGAGGGAAAAAATATTGTTAGGGTCCAAGTGTTATCTCCCTAGTTATATATCACATTACACCTGTGCTCCGTGAAACACTGGTCTCCAACTTCATTTCCAAGATAAATAAGAAATAAGCTGAAAGGTTTTAACTTGTCCAAGTTCCTACAGAAGGATGACAAAACCAGAATTCAGGGGTGGGGAACCTGCAGCCTCGGGGCCACAGGTGGCCCTCTGACTGAATCCAAACTTCACAGAACAAATCCCCTTAATAAAACAAAAGGCCGCACGTGGCCTTGAGGCTGCAGGTTCCCCACCTGGCTGGGTCTTCGAAATTCCAGCCCACTCACTATTCTTTCTCACAGGACCAAGCTCCCTTTCCTTTACTTATATTTGCAGTTTAATACCATGAGTTTTTTTAGTACTTTAATTAAACTTGGCTCTTATCGAGCTCCTGATCAACTCAAATTCCTGCGGTTTCTGCTTCCCTTCTCTCCTCTAGGAAATGTTATCAAACCAGGTTTCTCCACTCCCACCCCCATCATGCTAAAAGTTATGCAATTGATTTTCTGAACCTAATGGTGAGACTTAATTATCCTATGAACTATCATCATCTTGGTTTCTGCCCAACCTGTCAAGATAAATGCTAATTTTAAACCTGTTTTCTATTCTATCAGCTATACCTCCCAGTTTTAAGTCATTGGGACATTTGGTAAGCAAGCTTTGTGTGCATTCATCTAAAGCACTGAACAAGGCCAGGTCAAGGACAGTCTTGTGGCATGCTTCTAGAACCTCTCTCCAGGATGACATCTACCCTGTAAGGAACAACACTCTTGGTACGAGTGGTCTGATTGCCTGAAGCCTGTTTTACTGGCACCTGTTTATCCAGGTCCCCCTGACATACAAAGGAACTGTGGGTAATTGGGTGGAGTAAACATTGTAGTTCTGTCTTGTATAATCCCAGTAATGTCAGTGCCACTAAGCAAGTAAGGAACATTTGTTTAGAAGACTTGTTCTACTTTACAGTCCGATGTTCAGCTGTCAAATTTAGGTTTAGGGATGGGGCAGAGAAGGTTGGAAGTACAAGGACCTTATAGGAGGGAGGAGAATATAGGGAAAACACCAAGCTTTAGGGTTTTTTTAAATGCAGAGAAAAAATTTAAGTGAAATTATTACCCAAATCAATAAATTATTTTAAAATACAAATATTTCATTCATTTTACTCTTGAATAGAGCCTATTACTTTTTTTCAATTAAAGGCATTTTTCAGGGACAGAAGAAAAACAGTAAAGTGTGTTCAACACTGTATGTTTTAAAGGTCTCCCAAGCAATTATTTTAAAAGAAAAGAATAATCCTTAGTTTGGGCATGCCATGAAGAGTTAGATTTGCAATGTCAAAATCCAGAAAATAGTTTGATAAATGCAATAAAACAAAGGGGACTATGTGGTACTAATTTTAGTTTTAAAGGAGTTACTATTGTAGTTAATATTTTTTAGAAAAAAAGTCTAAATTTAGAATCAAAATTTGTTTTTAATTCATATTCATGTCTTTTAAAATTAGACATTTTCACAGGGTTAGGCCCAATAATAATAATATGGCATGTAATAATTAAGTAACTTTGATGCAATTGCTGCCACAGAAACGTGCTTATTCAAATGTGTTCCCTAAACATGGAAATGTAGTAACAATTATAGACTTTCATCAGTTTAAAAAAAACCAAAACAACGCCATAAGCTGAATTTTATGTTGAGGCTAGTATCCCCCAGATTCTATAAAATTAGAAAATGGTGTAAGAAAATACATACATGATGGTAAAATAAGTTGGAGAAAAAATGTTTTTTCTGACACTGATGCATCATACTGAGTATCCCAAAAGTCTCAGTGTGGTTTTAAGCTTTAAAAGCTTAAATGTAAAACTGCAGTGATTTGGTCCTTACGAAACATTTTAAAAATAATATTAAAAAAATTAAAAATTATCAAAATTAAGATTTAAGATCAAATTTTTCCAGTAAGGAAAGTTGTGGCTTCTGAAAGTTCTATTTTGTATTGAGAAAAACAAAGATCTTCTATTGCCCTATGTGTCCCATCTGGTTTTGGATGCCATGTAGAAATTATATTTTTAAATGAATTAAATATATTCTGCACAAATGTAGTCTTGATTTTTTAAAGTGGTTGTCTAGGATTGTACTAAATTTGTCATAAAGTATTGGGGCTTGTGAAGATCATTTGCATTATAGGTAAAGTTTAAGTTAGATTTTAAATATGAATGAACTTTTCTACTGTGAAGGTGCTTTGGTTTAAAAAAAAGATAAGTAATTTGATATATATATATATTATCTTCATTTTCTCTTATCTCAAGATACATACAGAAATGTTGTAGTTAAGTTGCTATAACTGGTACATAAATACAGCAAGGTTATTATTATTTAATTTCAAAACATTTGATAGATGACAACAAACTTTTTCCACATAGAAAAATAGGTTAAAACCTAGAATTAAAAAAAATAAATTCACATTGTTTTGCTCTCTTTTTCTTGCTTTGGTAACTGTAGTCTTCAAGCATTAAAAAATACATCTTTAGATGGAAAAGAACTCACAAAAGGATAAGTTGTGAAATTGCACAGTGAAATGGAAATTAATTTTCTCATGATTTTGTTTGAGCGCCTCAGGACTTGTGAATAAAAACCTCTTATCTACAAATAACAATGGTATTTTAAAGTGGCAAAGTATCAGCTTGAAAGTAAACCGTGGCTTCTTAAGATATATAAAGGAAACTATTCTGATAATTCCCCTAAAGAGTATTCAGGGTACTTATGTCAGATGCTACAATAATCCATATTTTTCACATTTTATTCTTCTGGTTATATAGTAAGACTTTATTTTTGACCTACGTGTGAAATGGTATAAGATTTCATTAAATTGTCAGCAGTTAAAAGACTTCCTTTTAAGTCTCTTAGCCGCTGGATAGCCTGATAGTTTAAAAACTTCAACAGGTGTTCTTTTTCTCCATTTTTCATTGCTGAAGAAATGACTTCACAATCTCAAATCAAAGTCCACACTGCAGTGAGGAGAGCTTTTCTACTTTATTACAAAGAGAAGAAGCCTTTATGTGGTCAGAAAATACAAGATTGATCTTTTTTTTCTCTTCCTATGAAACGCTGCTGTTCAAACAGCCAGAGTGAATTGTCTCAGTTCACTTCTTTAAGTCCCATCACATTCACTTGGGTATGGATGTCCTTGGCTGCTGAAAATCTGGCCCTTTAGTGCACAGGGCGACAAAGGAGTCCCCTGACCAGCAGTTCCAGAATGTCCCGTTTTCATATATTGCATCCATGCACACCTCCTAAAAATGAGGTACAGCAGGGCAAACATTTTCCAAAATAGATGTCATATATATAATATATACACATTCGTACATACATACCTTTATTCATGTGATGTCCAAAAATTTAAAAAAAATGTACACATTTATTACAAAATCGTAACAAAGACTGGACAGTGTTTTGCTCATTCTGGAAAGATGAAGCTCAGTAATAACACAACCCTAGAAACCATCCAGAGGTTGTGGCCATATCTTTCTTCTAAACAGTCAGATATTCTTGCATTTAAGCTTGGCGAAAAACTGCCTTTCAAAAACAGAAGGGAGAAGTCAAATGAAGGAAGCAGACCTTGCTCATCTTTCCAAATGAAATACGAGAAGGATCTTCACATAAAAATGCACAAACATTTTTTTTTATTACCAATAGTGCTACAATGAACAATGCAAATTTTGTTGTCTAATTTTTTGGGGTTTTTTGTTTTTTTTTTCTGGGTTTTTTTTCTTTTTTACATTTTGGAAACTATGTGGTAAACTTTGTCAGTGTACTTTTTTGTCATTACAGATCAATGTCTGCTGTCCAAAAAAAATGGAAAAATTCAGACCCTGCTCAAACTAGAGAAAAACAATTACAAATTTAGTTGTTGGGCAGCACATAATTAGTAAGGCAGGACCTCAAATGGTGACCCTTTGCATGAGCCAATTGCCAGATCCTCAAGGAATTAAAACCAGGGTGCCTGAGCCACATCAGTTCTGCAGTTATGTTGAGTATTGTGCTGAGACAGCCATACCCCAAGAAAAGGGAAGTCTTTAGAAGGCTTGCTGAGCAGGGTTGTAGTTGAAGGATGATGGCAGATGAGGCCTTTCTT
Source organism: Pseudocheirus occidentalis (assembly GCA_028646575.1). NCBI lineage: Eukaryota > Metazoa > Chordata > Mammalia > Diprotodontia > Pseudocheiridae > Pseudocheirus > Pseudocheirus occidentalis. The sequence continues at coordinate 3,350 of JAQQSW010006601.1, read as the reverse complement.
CTAATTTGTCATATTCCAGAAGGAACTCCTATAACAGAAAAAAAAATTAAATGTTTACAAGATTTTATTATAAGGTCCTCTTGATTGCATCTTTTTGCCAAAACTGTACTTTTAGCTATACACAAAAATAAGATATACACCTACACCCGGATACCATTTCTTTTCTAAGTAAAATGCTGCACTGCAGAGGTCGGGTGCATACAGTACATGATGCATAACAGAAAAGCAATGTCGAGATAGGCCTTTCAACTGGGGAAAAAATATGTTGCTCTACAGTGATAAGATCTACTTCTTTCAATAGGGAAGCATCCAAAATATAACTGACCATTACTTAAATATTATTAGCCTCACAATTGAAAAAGCAGTTTCAGATTCAGAGCACTGCAGTAACAATACAGAAGTTTATTTACTGTATTTTAACTATCAAAATGTTGAATTTCTATTTAAATTACTACAAACTTTAAAGGGGATGTTAAATGATGCCTTGCAAAGTATGGAAATAGTCATCTCTTGAATTTGCTTTAAATCTAGACCTTTAAAACTCAAGCTGGAAAACATATCCCTACCCATTAAGACCTGTGGAAAACCATGAAATGTCCCCTTTCTCCATCCAGGCTTCCCAATCTGTAAACCACATGCCCCCAAAAGAAAAGACACTGTGATTTGTATAAGTTTTAGAAGGCTCACTATCAAATGTGTACTATTTTAAAACAAAAAACATTCCCAAATGTAGATTTATTTATAGTTCTCAAAAACTATACTACCACTTTTCATTTTTTCAAGACTAAAGAATATGGCCAATCATTAAAGCCTGTTTTTATTATGCAGAAAAGAATAGGAATTCTGATGTTTGAATTTGGTTAATTTATATGGACCACCTACTATTTAACTGCATGAAAGTCTTAACAATTAGAGACACTTAAGGTTTTCTTAGTGACGTTAAAAAAAAAATGAAGCCACCTCCATAATAAATGCCTTATTTTAACCAAGAAGTGACTGAGGAAAACCTGACAGGGTATCTTACCTTAGAGACCTGCTTTTGAATGGACTCTCCCAATACCTTAAAAGTTTTCATTATTGGTAAAATGTAAATGAAAATTCAAGACATCATAACTGTAAAGGTTCACACTTACAGTTTAAATGTTTCTTTAGGCAGGGAACCATTAACCAAGATTAAACCATGACACTGTTTTCCAGTTTGCTGACAAATGTTTAAAAACAAGTCTTACTGTGGTAAATTCCATCAGAAAATTTACATCTGTATTCTGGTGAGGGTAACTAAGACATGGAGACATTACGCTATTTGCTTAACAGTGAACACAAGAAACAGGATAATTGGTGTTATGTACATCTCCCTAAGAGCTGAAAGAACTTTAAAATTAGTTTCTTATGAATTTTAGAGTTCGGTTAGCTAAATTTGTATTGGAATAAATAAATCAGTTCAGTTTTTCCATTCTCAAGAAAAATCTGTTTAAACTCTGTGCATGAAACCTACATGAGATTCTGAAATTTTGAGTCGAACTCAATCTTGCATATATACATCTTTAATTATGTTATTTATAAGGGGATTCTTTAAGTTCAATTTCCCTAAATATCTTTAGTTTTCACCCTTTTAGTTCTAGATCAAAGCACCCAACAGGGAAAAGATCTAAAAGGTTTGTTTTTCATGATCATGAGTATTTTTGAAAACAGGCCACAAGTTTAAGGACTTAAAAGGGGGGGGACAATGGGAGAGGTTTTGGATTTCACTCTTTACAGCTGTTAGGCCTACATACCCTTAATATTCTCATTAATAACCGAGGAATTACAAAATAATTACCATCATTACAACATAAAATGAATATATATTAAGACAAAGTAGTATAACAGAGAGGATAAATTGGCACTAGGGAATAAAACAGGGTCAGTCACATCAATAGGAAACACTATAATAGGCATATCAAAAGGAGGCATGAACATATAAGCTTCAAAGAATCAACTGCTTGAGTGTTTTAAAAAACTTATTTTCAAATAACTTTGCCTTGTGACATAAATTATTCTTAAATGACATGGGCCATAGATCTTGTTTGAATTATCAGGAAATTGAAAAATACTGGAATCTTAAGTATTAATTTGTATAAAAAAACCCTTAAGTTTCTTAGACTATGTAGAACAAGGACTTGATAATAAAAGTTTCTCAAGATGGATAAACTTGTCAAATTTTACTTGAAAATGCATTTGTGCAGATGTCAGGCCTAGCCCTAAAAAAAACAGAGCTCTTTTTTTAAGATCTGGATATTATTTAGTACCCACCATCACAACCTCATCACTTTATATAAGCTAGAGAGAATCTGTCCACTGTAAGAATGTCCTGTCCAGTATAACTTCCTTGTTAAGTGACAGAACAAGTATATTAACACTTTCTCCTTAGACTTGTTAGTAATAGAGGAAGGGAAAAGGCATTTATTAAGCACTTACTTACTATGTGTTGACCCTCCATTCAGTAACAACTTCCAAGGAGTTCAGAGTATTTTATGTAAGTTCTCCCTGACAAATATAATAGTAATGTCCCCAACTTTACAGACAAAAACTGACAAGCTTGAGTTGACAGCATTTCTGATTTCCTAGGTATGAGTATACTTATCAGTGGCTGGCCTGTGATTACTAGGTACACCAAAGTCTTAAGGTTCCTAAGGCAGTTTCCCCAAGAATGCTTCATTCCTTTTAAATATTAAATAGCAGCCAACAAAAACAACAACAAAAATTCAATTGCTGGGTATGAGTGATTGTTAAATTTATTATCATTCTGGGATGTGTATGTGAACAAATGAAGTCTTACTGTTAATCTAATGCAAAGTAAAAGTAAATGATCAGACTGTTAAAAAGAATTATGTTGCATGTTCCTAATGCAACCACTTTACAATAGATTTCCAAAAAAATGGACAAAACTGCACTTGTACTTGTGATTCTTTTTCTTTTACTCTATTATACAGCTAAAGTTCTGGAAAGGAAATGCAAAGGGAAAGAAACAAATTCTTAGAATTACAGGATCACATGGTTGAAAGTGGCCCTTGGAGATCATCAAATATAATCTTTGCCAAAAAGCATGACTCCCCTTCTCCAAGATTTCCTTTCCAGTGTTTGGGAGCTTGTTTTCTGAATGTCCCCCCACCCCAAAAGTAATGCTGCTATAATACGTGGAGGCAGTTCCGTTAAGAAGATCTTTCCTGAAGCCCAGAAAGCCAATGAGGAGAAGAATGCCTTAAAAAGTCGAATTTCCCAGATGGAAAAAGAATCTCAAAAGCATTCTGAAGAGAATAATTCCTTCAGAATTAGAGTGGAGCAAGTAGAAGCTAATGACTTTATGAGAA
>JAQQSW010006600.1:0-13913 GCA_028646575.1 Pseudocheirus occidentalis | reverse complement strand
TATATATATATATATATACATACATACTTACATACACATATATATATACATATATATACAATGATGCATTCAGTGTAATGTTATTCCCCCATCTAAGTGAGATGAGAAAATGTCAACTCATGTGAATATGGGATGACCTGCTCGGTGTACAGTATGAAACCTTAAAGGAAACAAAAGTTTTGTTGCTGTTTGATACATGCCAAAATCCAGAATATTCAGTGAATTTAGTTGTTGCTTTTTTTTCAGCATGAAGTTTTCTTTTAAATTTGTTGAGTTTCCTTGTTTCCTTGACCACTACTGAGTAAAGTATAAGAATAATTGTGTGAACTGGTACCATCTCGAAATACTCAGTTTTTAATTTTTGTAGAACTTTAATGGCAATAGTTTATATGGTGAATAACTTAATCAAATCCACATTTCTCAGATACTTACTTGTGCTTGACTTGTACAGAAAAAGCTTTTTTGGGGGGGTATAAATTAAGTAGTTTTCTGCTGTTCGTGCAAACTATATTCTTAAATGACACACATGATCACTTTGTGCCTTTCTTGAACACACATTGATACATTTCTATGGAACTCTTTTATATGTGTTATATAGCTATATTAAATCATAAGCTGCCTGAGAAAAATAATTTCTTTATAATTTTAGTTATCTGTGTTAATATCTCTTTTGACAGTACATTTTTATATAGTTGACTTTCAACAACTTAGAAGTACCAACTGTCCTTAGGGTCTTTCCCACTGATTGGAGGACTTCTCCCAAGAGCCTCCACTTAAGGAAGGTATCCAAATAAGTCACCTCTTCCTTCCCCAGCAGGCCTCAGTCCTCTATGCTTCATCAGTAACCACCAACCCTTTCCCAGTCCTAGGCACCTTTTCCACACTTTACTCTCCACACATATATTCTCTTTAGCTTCTTTTTATGTGGTTCCTCCTCATTAGGTCATTAACTCTTTGAGGGCAGGGACTGTCTTTCTTTTTTTGCTTATATTTGTGCTCTCATTGCTGAACACAGTGCCTGGGACTTCAGAAATATTTGTTAATTGACTGGCAAATGAATGGTGAATGAATGAATGAATGAATGAATGAATGAATGAATGAATCCTACCATCACAGTACTGCTTCACATTATGATAGTGTTTCTATTCCATGAGCAATTTTTTTAATTTTGAGAATATTTTCCAAAATGAGCCACTATTAAAATGCATTTGCTGAGAAATCATAAAATTGAGGTTTGAAAAATATTTTGAAAGGTAATCTTAAAAGTGTCACTGCCACTTCTAGGGTTGTATCCCAAAGAGATCATAGAAATTGGAGGAAGACCCATAGACACAGATGTATTTATTGCAGTTCTTTATTGTGGTGGCAAAGAAGTAGAAATTGAGGGGATGCCCATCAATTGGGAAATGGCTAAACAAGTTGTGGTGTATGAATGGAATGGAAGAGTATTATACTGTAAGAAATGTATTTCTATATTTACCCTTATTCCTAAATTTCTTTTTGCTTTAAAATTTAAGCAGTCTTTTATTAAATCAAGTCAACAAGCATTTATTAAGTACTTAGTATTAAGGACTTACTATTAAGTCACTGTGCTAAGTGCTGAAGATGCGAAAGAAAGGCAAAAAATGTCTCCTCTCTAGGAGCTCTCTGTTAAAGAAAGTTAAATAGGGACTATTTCCAAAATAAGGAAACCAACTTTAACACAACTATGTAAAAACAAGATAAATTGGAGGTAACCTTAAAGCAAAGTCACTAAGATTAAAGAGAACAGATAAAGACTTCTTACAGAAGGTCAGACTTTAGCTGAAACTTGAAAGAAGCCTGAGAAGTCAGAAAGACAGAAATAAATTAAAGTATTTAAATTGCACAAGGATGTCATTTCACAAACCTTATCTTCTACCATAGTTAAGTACAACAAAGGTGTTGTATATTTATGTGCAAGCACACACACACACATTTGATTGAGATGTATGGCTTTAATTTTTAAAATACATAACTAAAATTTAAAATATAAGTAAAAGCACATTTAATAATTTTCTAGTTGGTGCTTTTCTCTCTGTGTGGATATTAACTTATAGTCTTGGTGAAATGTGTGTGTATATGTGTGTGTGTGTGTGAGTGTGGCTTCTGGTTAAAGATTGATTGTTGGCTTGTAAAAGAAAAGATACAAGATGTCATCAATGATATATGTGACCAGAAAAAAGAAACTGGCTCCTCATTTAGAAAGAAAAAAAGATAACATATGGATAACATAGGTGTGACAATGGTACTCACAACATATTAAAACATCTACAGAAAGGCCTCTAACACATTGACGATTTTGTTTGGTCTATGTAAGGACCTGAATAAGAATCACACAGGATGAGAAGGCATGGGTAGGTTGCAATTTGTAATTATAGAGATATTACTCATCTTAATGGGATCACAAAACCATTAAAATCTTCAAAATAAATATCTTACATCTTAATGCTTTGGGGAACTCATTTCTTATCTCTTTAATTTCTCCCTTGGGTTTTTGTAGGTATATGACTACATTTTCTATATTTTAGTGGAATTCTTGACTTATCACTTACTAATTTGGTCATGTTCTCTATCTTACTATAGAGGTAAAGAGGTCTGGGTCACAGGGTGACGTATAAATCAAGTCCTGAAACACTTTATTGTCCACACAATACTAACAAAACCAAGTAAGTGGAAGCAAGTTGCACAGACATGAACCCCACTTCTCTAAATAGAAGTCTAGCAAGATTTTTTATATGTTCTTTCAGAGTCTTCCCTAAAAATTCATCTTCCCACCCCTTGCCCACCATCCATTAGTTTTTTTTTTAACTTTTATACCTATTTTGAAATATGTGGACTAGCCTATTACTTCTTTCAGAAAGATTTGCCAGTACTTACCTGAATATATCTACCTGCTATGTTGGCTACTAGGACCTTTGCATGAATACTGTATAACTTGTGGTTGTAGAATCCTATAATCAGACTCTGTGGTCATCCGCAGTTCATCTGTGTCCTACTAGATGACATTACACATTTACAAGAAAGGACAGGAGCATATACAACTTATATGCTTAATGCCTCACCATTCTGTCTTCTCAATTAGCATAAGAATTATTGTGACACATAAAGTAGGCACCTTCTATTACCCCCAACAAAAGTGTGAACTATGGCAACTTATTTAAACTTTGTGAACCTCAAGCTCCTTATCTGTAAAATGGGGAGAATAGTATTATAGTGTCTACCTTACAGGGTTATTGTGACAAAAACACTTCACGAACTGTAAAACACTAGATAAGTATGAGCTATTTTTCTTCCTTTTCAATATTTATGTCTATTTTTCCCTCCTTTATTACAAATGTTGGTATTTCTAAGGCTAGCATATTTTGAATGTTTAGCCTAGAAAAAAAGAGGATCTAGGAGTTACAGGATAGTTGATTTTGATCATTTCAAGGAGTTTTATGTGAAAGAAAGACTAGAATTTCCTCTACTTGGCCCCAGAGGACAGAAATAAGAGGAATGCGTAGAAGGTTCAGAGAGACAGATTGAATGATTGGTGCTGTCCAAAAGGGAATGAGTTAGCTCAGGAAGTTTTAGGTTCCCTCTCACTGCAGGTCTTTAGGAAAAAAAAAAACAAACTTGATGACCACATGTCACTGGGTTATAGAAAGAATTTCTTTTTAGGGATAGATTAGACTGAGTGACCTCTGAGGTTTCTTCCAACTCAGAATCTAAGGATTCTATGACATACATAAGTAATCTATAAGCAAATTGATCAGGCCCGTTTCCCCACAGTACTCAGTTATGAATTAGAATGATAAAATATTTCCTTTTTTGTGTTTATTTCTACTTAGGATATGTATTTTAAAAAATCATTGTGGTTTTCATTGTTTGTCAGTATAATGCCAGTTTCACAAATTGTCTAATTGCCTATCGATTGCCTAAAATTTGGATTTTTAAAAGTAGGGTGACATCTTTGTAATGAATGAAAATTCTTTGTAATGAATGAAGATTCTCAAAAGGTTCAATGTCCTCCTTAAAGGGTTGAATATTCTGCAATAAAATCCCCCGAATAAGACAAATTAATGGATTTGATGATTAATAGTTGCTACCTTAGCTCCTCCTATATGTGTGCTACTTAAAGAGAAGATCAAAGGTCTTAGATTTGGAGCTAGAAAAGAACATTAGCGATCATCTAGTGTCATACCATCATTTTATAGCTGAAGAAACTGAGGCCTAAGTAGGTTAAGTTACTTGCTCAAGGTCACACAGGTAAAAAGTACGAGAGGTAGAATCTGAACTCAGGTCCTCTGGTATCAGACTCAGAGTCCTTTCCATTGTATTGAAGAGCCAACTTATCATAGATGCTCATCAGGTATTTTCTGGTAACTTGTGGCAGAGCCTGCCCCTTTCCAAAGAGGGTGAGAGAAAGAAGTGATACAGAATGTGCAATGACAGAATTTCTCTCCTATCAATCCAGATCACAGGTTCTCACTAATCTCTGCTAGCTTGTTCTATTATAATAAATTCACCTGACACATAGTCAGAGAGATTAAAGAAGAAGAAAAATATAACTCAGGTAGGATTGGGGTTCAAGACTGTTTTCTATCAAGAAGGGTTTGGAATTGGATTTCTATATTAGGAAGACTGTATCTTGACAGATGAGGACAGGTGAGTGTTCTGTACTAGAAAAGGAGAATAGATAAAATATTCTCTTTAGTTTGAGAGGTACAGAGACACCAAACAGATGGAAAGGAAGAAAGTCTGACTGGGGAAACAAAAGAATGGAGAGCATGTGAGTGCTAGTAAAAGACAAAAGGAAAACTTAGGGGATTTATTTAGTGTTGAGGTGAAAGTTGGACTAGATCAGTGGCATCAAACTCAAATAAAAATGGTACCAACATAGTGTACAAAAGAATCCCTGTGGGCCACATACTTACTTGGAAGATCATGTATTAACATAGTCTATTTTCTATTGTATGTTTACTTATTTTGCTAAATATTTCCCTATCATACTTTGATGGGGTTTGGGCCTCAGTCAGTATCATGAGCTATTGTGTTTGACACCTCTTGACTAGGTGATTTCCAAGACTTCTGACAACTCTGAGAAGACACAGGTCTGTAATGATATTTCTGGTTATTCTGGGTGTTAGAACTCTGTGTCTGGATTGCACAAACTAAGATAAAGGTAAAAAATGAGGTTAGGAGAAAGTTGAAGTAGCCCTCTAGAGCAAGAAAATGTACTAAATCCAGAGGTCAAGATAGGAAGGTGGGTCAAAGTGAACTAATCACTCAGGGATTAGGGAGTCTTCAAGTCATAAATAAAAACAAACAAAAAAACAAAAACAAAAGAAGATGTTAAAGCCAACAAAAGCAGGTATGGTGTAAAAAAAGCTAGAAATGCTGAAGCGATGTAAGCGGACCTTAAAAGAGAGGCAAGGCCTTCCTCAGAAAAGAAACCTAACCCAGTGACTTCTACATGCAGAGAGAAGATCCTTCCCCAGAGCAGGAAGAATCTAGAAGGTGCAGCAAACTCTCCACTTTTTCACTCATTCATTCATTCAACAAAAAAACTTAATTGGACCCCTACTATTTGGAAGTTATTCTACTAGTAATTTTCAAGAGAACAGTTTCAGCAAATTTCCTGGATCTTAACACAGATTGCAGGGGGTTGAAGACAGAGTGGGTGGGTGGTACATAGAGACCCCTCTAGAGTTTTGTGGTGAAGAAGAGGAAGAGAGAGGTAACAATGAGATGATATGAAAGAATAGCTTGAAGAGGTAGCAGGACAAAGGAAAGATCACCACTGTTATCACCTACATCATCATCAGCACAGCTTTCATCAAGTCTTTTTTGTTGTAGTCAGATTTTAGAGATATTTTTGACTGAACCTTGACTTCATCAGTCTAAGGAGCTTCCAGTGAGGAATGCTACCAATTCAAATCAGCATCTGCTTTGCAGTTTATAGTCTGCGGAATTTGTGTTGGGGCACCCAGAGTTGATGTGACTTGCCCACAGTCACAAAACCAGTTTTTGTCAGAGGCGGAATTTTAATCAAGTTCTTTCTGATTCTGGGCTCTATTTGTCATCATTATTATCATCACTTTTGTCATTATTGATAATTATTTTGATGAGGTGCAGGCTCTGGGACCCCCCTTGAGCTCTCCTTGAATCTTTTAGGTGCAGGCTCTGGGACCCCCCTTGAGCTCTCCTTGAATCTTTTAGGTGCAGGCTCTGGGACCCCCCTTGAGCTCTCCTTGAATCTTTTAGGTGCAGGCTCTGGGACCCCCCTTGAGCTCTCCTTGAATCTTTTAGGTGCAGGCTCTGGGACCCCCCTTGAGCTCTCCTTGAATTTTCCCACATAAGGCATTTGCTTGAGGTCATGGGCCTTAAGTTGAGGCTCTGCCCAAGTCTTTAGCCCTCATCTGTTCCAACAGTTTCCCACCCTTGATACTCCGGTTCCCACCCTTAAACTGGCCTGGCCCACCACTGTCTGTAGTTTACAGGTAGGCTCCATCAACTTCCCACTCTTAATCACTTATTACTGGAGTCTGACCTCATCTGACTCCTCCTGAACACCCTCCCCAAACTCCTCCTCTAGACCACCCCTAGATTTCCTCCTACAATCTTTCTGTATATTAGATCCCATCTTACCTCCATGTGGTGTGAGAGCACCATAGAATGACCTAGCATAGACTTACTCTGTCCTGCTTGCCTAATACAAGCATCACAGATACCTAGGCTCCTTAAGAGTCTACTCCATATGGTGAACTTGTAATGAACTTTCAATAAACTTTACTTTTCTTTGGCTGAGAGAAGACTTGAGTTGAATTCTTTTGGCAGGACCTGGCGTGTTGGTATTTTGGGATCTTGAGCAACCCTAACCCTAACCACATCAATTTTATAATAAGGAAGTGCCTGTAAAATATATTTTGTCAATTTACACAATTTAGTGTGTAAGGAGAGATTGTGGATGGAAGAGAGAGAAGGAATACTTGATGAAAAAAAGAGGTTCCATATGAAACATAAGGGGAAAAGATACTGAATAAAAGTAGAAGAGTTAACCCTTGGAAGGAGGAGGATCCATTTTTCCTCTGAGATGGAGATGAAAAGAACAGGTGATTGTTTTGTTTTTAAACTTTTGTTTATTTTTAGTTTACATCATTCATTTCCATGAGATTTTGTTTTACAAATTTTCTCCCTGTCTTTCCCTACCCACCACCCCAAACAGCAATTCCACTGTATACCCCTCCCCCAAAAAGCTCTCTCCTATATCCTACCCCATGGCCCCTCTGACTTTCCAGTAGGGCAAGATGGATCTTCCTACCCCAGTACCTGTATATTTTCCTCCTTCCTATTCCACTCCCCACTTGTTCTATTCTCTACTTTGTCCCTGTCCCTTTACAAAAGTGTGTGCTTCTAAAAACCCTCCCCCACAACCTGACCTCTCCTCCATCCTCCCCACTCTCATCCCCTTCCTCCCTACTGTCCTGTAGGCCAAGACACCCAATTCAGCGTGTATGTCATTTCTTCTCTAAGCCAACTTTAATGACAGTAAGGTTGACCCATTCCCTTTTGCCTTCCTGTTCTTCCTCCATTGTAACAATTATCCCTTGCCTCTTCTATATGAGAGGATTAATCCCGTTCTCTCCCTCCCTGTCTCCTCTCATACTATTCCTCTCCCACCTCTCAATTTCACCTTTTTGAAATATTATCCCATCCTGTTCAATTGATCTTGTGCCCTCTGTCTATGTACATATATATATACACACATTCACATACAGAATCATACTCATATATACCCTCCTATATAGACATATGTGTATGTATACATACATACATACATATGTAATGTATATATACATATTTATATCCATATTTATATTCCCTTCAACTATCCTCATCCTGAGAAAAGTTTCATAAGTTATAATTATTGTTTTCCATGCTGGCATGCAAATAGTTCAACTTTGATAAGTTCCTTATGAATTATTTTCCATGTTTACCTTCTCATGCTTCTTGTATTTGAATGTCAAATTTTCTATTCAGGTCTGGTTTTTTCATTCAGAATGTTTGGAAGTCCTCCACCTCATTGAATGACCATATTTTCCCCTGGGACACTATACTCAATTTTTCTGGTGATTCTTGGTTTTAATCCTAGCTCCCTTGATCTCCAGAATATCATATTTTAGGCCCTTTGATCCCTTAATGTAGAAGGTGCTAGATCCTGGGTTTTCCTGATTGTGTTTCCACAGTATTCAAATTGTTTCTTCTTGGCAGCTTGTAATATTTTCTCCTTGATTGGAGGACTCCAGAACCTGGTTATAACATTCCTAAGAGTTTTCTTTTGGGGGCCTTTTTCAAAAGGTGATTGGTGAATTCTTTAAAGTTCTCTTTTGCCCTTTGGTTCTAAAAAATCAGGGTAATTTTCCTTGAGAATTTCTTGAAGTATACTTTCTAGGTTCTTTTTTTGATCTTTTTAGGCTTTCAGGTAGTCCAATAATTTTAAAAATGTCTCTCCTGGATCTATGTTCCAGGGCAATGGTTTTTTCAATGAGATATTTCACATTGCCTTCTATTTTTTCATTTGTTTGAATCTGTTTAATAGTATCTTGATTTCTCATAAAGTCATTTGCTTCCATTTGCTCCACTCTAATTCTGAAGGAATTATTCTCTTCAGAAAGCTTTTGAGATTTGGTTTCCATCTGGCAAATTCGACTTTCTAAAAAATTCTTCTCCTCATTGTCTTTTTGGGCCTCTTTTGCCATTTGAGTTAACCTATTTTTTTAAGGTATTATTGTCTTCAGTCAGGTTGTTGACTCTCTTTTCATGATTGTTTTGCATCATTCTTATTTCTCTTCCCAATTTTTCCTTCACTTCTCTAATTTGGGTTACAAAATCCTTCTTAATCTGCTCTATGACTTATAACCAGTCTACATTTTTCCTGGAAGCTTTTGGTGTGGGAGTTCTGACTGTGTTGCCTTCCTCCCATTCCATGCTTCGATCCTTTTTATCCCCAATAAAGGAACCTAACTTTGCATTGCTGGGTTTGCTTTACTTCCTTTGCCTACTCATCTTGCCAGTCAATTTCTTGACTTTTAGGTTCCGTAGAACTCTGCTCTCAGATGGGACAACTCTGTCCTAAATCACTGGGGTTTTTGCAGCTGCTGGAGCTATTAGGAGGCTACTGTTTCTGTTCAGGACTACCACCCAAGACCACGATCTCAATCTAGGCAGCTCAAGGCAAGAGCAATTAGCCTGTGAATGATCACTTGGCCCCCCTGCAATCTGTAGATTGGGAGCTTCTGAAGCAGCCACATGGAGGCAGTGGCAGGCTCGCTGCTTTAGCCACTTCTAGCCCTAGGGCAGTTGGCTGGACTCTCTCCCCTGAATTTATTAGAGTTCCACTGACCTTTTACATAGTCTTTATGGGTTGGTAATTCTGGAAAATGCCATAGCTGCCCTTGATTTGCTCTCCAGCCACGGCTTGTTCTGGCAGCCCTGGGGCTCTAGAACTCAGGTTCATGTGGTACTGGTTTGGACTCCCCAGCGAGCTACAATGATCCCTTTCCCGTCTGCCTGCCAGGCTGCCTTCAGTCATTTTGTGAGTTCTGGAGCTTTAAAATTTGTTTAGAGCCATGTTTTATAGGTATTTGAGGTGGTTATGGAGAGGGCAGTGGAGTTTTGCTGCTTCTAGGCTGCCATCTTGATTCCGCCCCCCCAGAACAGGTGATTGTTGAAAAAAATACACACACACATATGTATATACACATATACATACACATAAATATATCATCCACATACATACACAATTCATATATCTCTATCTCTATAGATATCTCTGTCTGTACTATATGTTTGTTTCTATCCATGAAGTTCTGAACCAGTTTTTTCTCTCTATTATATATTATTTATGTATAAATATGTATATGAGATGGGGGGAAGAGGGAGAGGGAGAGGGAGACAGAGGGAGAGAGAGGAATTAACTTTTGCCTAGAGGAAAAATGAAACTTTTTCAAGGTAAGTGTCAGCTTGGTCCCTGAAAAGGATAATGCTGTGTACCCATTTTACTTTATTTCCTTAGTTACAGGATGATAGCATTATAGATTTCATGCTGAAATGAAAGTTACTTAGAGCCACTCCTTCATTTCATAGATGAGGAAATCACAGCACAGACAAGTTCAGTGACATGCCCAAAGTCACACAGCTAGTGTCTGAGGAAGGATTTTCTTTGAAGTATTCCAGATGCTAAGTCTAGTGTCCTATCCGTTACACAATTCTGCCTCTCCAAAAGTCACTTTTTTTTTCCTTACCAGACGTGGTATTTTTTTTTAATAGGGAACTCATAGTGTGGAGATTCTCTCTAACAAAGCAGATCAACACTGCTCTGTAACTTAGAATTGCCAGGTGTTTAGAGAAATTAACTAACCTTGCCAGCCTCATTCAGCTATTACTCATGAGAGACAAGATTTGAATTCAGGCTTAAATAACTGAGAGCCTAAACTTTTATAGATAGAGTGTCAAAATTAGAAAAATCATTGAAAACAGGCTTCATGAGTGTATAATATTGAACTATAGAAATCTCAGAAATCACTTCCCAGGCTTGCCCATAGTCAAAAGACACACGGAACAGAGCTAGTGAACTCTACAAGAAAGTGTGGGACAGAGGTAAAAAACATGAACTGAGTGCTGAAAGATTAGAGTTCTGGAGGTTTTGCTTAGTGGCTAGGTAACAACGGTAACTTTCATAATATTTTTGGATTTCAGTTTCCTCCTGTGTAAAATGGAGATCATACCCTATACTACTTGCTTCACAGATTTTCAGGGCAGATCAAATGAAAAGTACATGAAAGTGTTTTGAAAATGGGAAAGTATCTTACAAATGTATAGTTTGTGTATTTTAAAAGAGTGTCTTGGCTAATATGAAAATGTTTTGGATGACTGCACATTATAATCTATATCAAATTGCTTGCCTTCTCAAGGAGAGGGGCCAGGAGAAAAGGAGAGAATTTGGAACTCAATCTTTTAGAATGAAGGATAAAAGTTGTTTTTTATGCGATTGGCATAAAGTAAAAATAAAATGTAAAATAAATAAATGATGCATTATATTTGTTTAAAAATACATTTGTTACATTTTGATAAGAAATAAATTAATGATTATATCATCTTTAGGGTGCTCCTCTTTGGAAGAGAAGCATAAAATATGTAGCTCCAGCATGACTGTTTGTATGGAATTTCCCTTACCTTGAATTTTCTGATTATTTTTTTTACAGAGACCTGCTCCAACGTAGCAGTCATACCTAAAACAAAAAAGACCGCTTTTTGTTGCAGGAGTATTTCATTGCCCATTTTACAATAAGAGTAATTACTTTTATTTGCATTTTTTCTATTGTTAATGTTTAAAACATTTAACAGTATACTAAAAGATAGTTATACTCTTTAAAAATTTAGGAGTAGGAAGCAGAATGAATAGATGCTTAGTAGCAAGGTCAGAGATGGGAAGCAAGTCAGAGGTACCTGGAATAGGGGAGGCAAGTACTGCTCGAGGATAGCAAAGCATGTAGATAAAGAGGGGCCTTAAGACTGAGACAATCAGATGTTTTTGTTCCTTGACTGTGGAGGTGGCCCAAAAGAAGTTACAATTGGTGGAGGAGGTTTTGAGAGAACTTTGGTGGGCTGAGTAGGGATCACAGGTTGCAAATATGTTTAGAATCAGTACAATGTAGAGAATCAAAGACAGAATACCAGTTACAAGTACCCAAGCTCACTGGACTCTCCAGGACCTCCTTCAGTTCCTGTTATCTACATTTAGGGAAAAAAATACCCATATCTGACTATATCTGATTTTTTTTTCCACTGGAGCAAAACTCCAGGTTGAGTTGTATAGTAAGATACAAGAGAAAAAAATGACACTTTAAATAAGTTACACCCTTCCCCCCAATCCCCCCTCCCCTGCATGCCAGATCAAATCTTGTCCATGTAAAACCAGAGACTTTGGGCTGGGGGAGTAAGCTACATGTTATATAAATCCTATCATGAGTAAATGGAATATGTTCTTAAATAGTCCACTCATTCTCTAATGTTGTATGTGTGGTTATATTCCAAGCACAAACCAGCTATTTCCAACAATCTCTCCCTAGCCACCTTGCAGATATCACTTAAATACAGGAGGTAGTTGCTACCACTGGTCAGTCCAGTCTACCACTTGACTGGTACACCTTCTTGTTTTTCCATGGCCTTTACAAGGTTATGTTATTTGCTTTCAAAGTGATAATTTCAGCGGAAGTGTTATTCACATCATAGTTATATTCCAGGGCTCATTCCCATACTCTTCCAACACTTTCAGGGCTCCCAGTGCAAGGAACTGCTTGCCAAGGACTTGCTGGATTAACGTAAGACTAAGAAAACTAGCGGGCACACAGCAGATGTTTCCTTCCTTCTTGTTGTGCCTATTACTTTGAAAAACTGACAGTGCTCAAAAAACAGATTTTAGATTTTCTGTCTTTTTGGCAGTCAGAATGAATCTGTTGCCCAACGAAAAGTATAAGCATTGTCTACAAAGGCAAAATGAAGTAGAGCTCAGAAGTTTGAATAAAAGTCTAGCTCTATAAATTCCTAGCAATCCACCTCTTAAAACAACGATCCCTGGGTACTTGGAAATTCATGAGGTTTTTTTCTTCTTAATATTTGGTCTACAGTCATTGTGAAGCCTTCCTAAAATGTGTTTTGTCCTCTTTCACTTGCAGTAATGCACAGAAAGAACTATTGGGCCTCAAAAACAAAGTTAGTTGTTCTAGGACTTTTGTGGAAATAAATTCTAGAGTAATAGCTGAATGAGGCTCCCTATCTTGTAAAAATGGTTTCTTTATTTCTAAGGACCCTTTGAGCTTTCTTGTGTATTTTCCCTCATGTTTTTGCCAGGATTTGTGACCATGTTCCTATAACTCCCTCTTTAACCTACCATATTCCTTTTTTTCTTCTTCCAGAAACCAAGAAATATGGTGAAGCATATATTGAGAAAAATCTTGACCTGGGAGATCCCCACATTCCTTTGGGAATGCCAAAAGTAAGGCTCCTTAAAATAATGGAACTTTATTAAAGAAGTAATCTTTTTTATTATATCATTTCCCAAGTAGGTAAGATGGACCTTCAGATTGTTTCCTACCTTTTCCTCTCTCCCTTCTAGACTTGATTTGGAATGATCCCTTTTTATGGTGTATTTCAAATAGAACGAACCCCAAATGTAACCATAAAAGAATATAAAGACTTAAATGGCTGATGTCCTGGGCATGCTCTTCATGGAATTATTGATATGAGCTGCGAATTAGTGAAATGTGATGTTCAGGGAAAAGAGCAAATCATTTGTTTATTTTATGCTAACATTGAATTCTAAAATTAAGCCCAGCAGGTGGGAAATCACTGGAGGAGTATCAAAAGATGTCACATTATCATTCAATAAAATATTTTTAGCAAGCACTGCCACATAAAGATGATGAGAAATAATTGTAAACTATACTGACCACCAGTCTAACACTTTAAAACTCAAAACCATTTCTTTAAATCAAACATATCAAATTACTTATTATGAGCTTATTAGTAATATGGTCTATGCTTGACACTATGGTTTTTAATAGTTTCTTGTGCCTTGGAAACATGCCAAATGAAGGACCAAGTTCAACTCCTAAAAGAGTAAAATAAGTCAGGACCTTTGAAACTCTAAGACTAAATTCTATTCCTTGAAAGGCTAAAATCTTTCATAATGCCTTTATTTATGGTCCTTCCTGAAGCTAAAACCACCAAAGTTTTTGTATCTGAAAATTTTCTTTCCCACAATCCTTGATGAACATTCAGTTGTGTTGGGTCTTAAGTACAGGTAGTATGTGCAAAGCTTGGGGATTAACATCATAGGATAAATTAGA
>JAQQSW010006599.1:0-13913 GCA_028646575.1 Pseudocheirus occidentalis | reverse complement strand
ATGTGAGGTAAAAGGATATTATGGGGACCAGCTAGGGACTGTATTATAAATGGACAAAACTGAACAATGTTACAATGGGATTTAGTTATGTACTTTATTAGGGATGTTACTGTGGAATGACTTTATTCAGGGAGACATTATACAACATTTGCATTTGTAGTTTTCCTAGCATAAAGAAGCCAGGAAGACTTCCTGAGCAAATGCATCACATGGTTTGTCTCATCTGGCACAGAGGCCAAGCCTCAATTAATGACTAATGGTGTCTTATATTCAATTCAATTCTGTCTTGTATTGTGATAGAATACATACCATGGGAAAGAGAGAGACAGAGAAGGAGGGATGGAGAGGGAGAGGAAGGGAGGGAGAAAGAGAGAGAGACAGAGACAGGGAGACAGAGAGAGAGAGAGATATTCATATAACACATAGGTAAGAGGCAAGCAAAGGGCGGACAAAAATTAGAGAGGGTTGAATCAAAAGCTGTTTCCAAGAATTTTGTCCTAAACTCAGAAATGCCTAAGTATTGAAATAGTTATATGACCAAAAAAAAAGTATAGGGAAGAAACCATACTCTTATTCCAACTAATGCCATTCTCTGACTGAATCATCAATAAGCATATGGCTGCAAAATGATAGCTATGTTGAGTGTTAGCGTAATGCTGATTGAAAGCTCAGCTAGCCAATAGCAAGGGATGCTGGATACACCTTCTTCCCTGTCATCTTCATTAGTTATGAGCAATTCAGTACTCTTTTATTAAGCTTCAACAATGTGCCAGGTCCTGTGTTTAGACAAAAGTTAAACAAGTTTTGGAGACTCTCCCTGCCCTACAAGAAAGTTAGAGAGCAGATCGGGGGAGGGACTTTGCAGTGGGATCACTGTTTTGGGGTTCAGGTACAGGAAGGACGGGGAGAAAATTTGTGGCTCAAAGGTCTCATGGAGGTGAATGATGTAAACAAGAAAACAAATAAAAAATTTATAATAATTAAAAAAAAGTTAAACAAGTTTCCTTTTACTAAAAGAGCAGTGGCTATGGAATCAGATCACCTGGTTTCAGATTTAATCTCTGAGGCTTGCTATCTGTGTGACCTTGGACAAGTGACTTAACCTCTTAAATCTTTAAGTTTCTTTTTCTGCAAAATGATAGGATTGAACTAGATGGCCTCCCTTTCCTTAACTACTTTTCCCCAACTCTCAAGTGTTCTCCTCTGCCTCAAATTTTCCTGTTTTAACAAACTTACAGGATCCTATCCTTAAAGTAGAAAGGAATTGTAATGTTAATCTAGTTCAGTCTCTTCATTTTCCAAATGAGGAAACTGAGGCCCAGAGAGTTGAAGTGATTTTCCCAAAGTCATGCAGAAAGTGAAAAGCTGAGGTATGAATCCCTATCCTTTGACTCCAAATCTAGAACTCTTAGGTGAATCTCTCTTTTCCCTCCTTCAAACTTTGTTCAGAATTCTATTTACATACACAGTATCTCCTCATGGGGTCAAGAGAATATTCCTTGAGGTCAAGATTTAAAAATTTTATTTTTTGTAATTTTAATTTGTAATTTTAAAATTTTGCTTGCTCAGTGCCTGGCAGAAAGTTTATGCATAGAAATTAATAAATGTTTGTTGGATTGGATTAAATAGACTATTAAATATGGGCCATCTTGTAAGTATCTTATAACTTGAGAAGGACCAAGTACTTCTAGCTTAACATTCAGATACACCTCACTAACATTAACAATAACTAGCATTTTATATAGCATGTGAGTGTTTGCAAACCACTTTACATATATGTTAACTCATTTTGTTGAGCTTTAGGGTTTAGGGGTGCTTAAGAGCCCAAAATACCAACATGCCAGGTCCTGCTGAGTGAATTTGACTCAAGCTTTCTCAGTCAAAGTAAAACAAAGTTTATTAAAGATTAGCTATAATGGGTAGATTCTTAAGGAGCCTGAAGTATTTGTGATGCTTGTATTGGACAAGGCAGCCAGAATAATTTGACACAGAGGGAGTCTGTGCTAGATTAATCTCAGCACCTTCATAGAGGCAAGATGGATCCTATATACAGAAAGATTGTAGGAAAATTTGGGGTAGTCTAGGAGGGGTTTGGCGAAGGTCTTGAGAAGGAGTCTAAGGAGAGTCTTTGATGGAACTGAGGTCAGACTCTAGAAATGGGATTAAGAGTGGGAAATAATTGCAGGGTGCTTGAAGATAAAAGACAATGGAGGGCTAGGCTAGTTTAAGGGTAACAGATTTGGGTATAGTTATTTTTGATAGGATCAAGGGTGGGAAGTAGCTGGACAATGGAGGGCTAGGCTAGTAAGAGATTTGGGCCTAGGATAATGAAAGGCTTATGGCCTCAGGAAAATGCCTCATCAAGTGGAAAGATTCAATCAAAGTTTAAAGAGTTTTTGGAAGTTTAAACTCCATCAATTTGATCCTCACAATATCCCTAGGAGGTAGGCACTATTATTATTTCCATCTTATAGATGAGGAAGCTGAGGACACAGGCAGGTTAACTGACTTTCTCAGGGTCTCATAGCAAGTAAGGGTGTAAGACTAGATCTCAAGTCTTCAGGACACTAAATCTAACCTCAATCTACTAAACCAGGGAACCTACTATCTAGACAAATCCATCCTAATCCAATCTGATCCAATTCATTTCCATTCAAATCCACAAATATTTATGTATTCATTGGAAAATAAGTAGGAATAGATAGATTAGCAGACCTGGGTTTAACTTTGTTATAGTGTGAAATCCACACCTGGACAGGAGATGGTTTCTCAATGCGTCAGGTCATCCTCTGCTATTATAAATTGCAGAATAGTTGCTCATTTCCATAGGTGAAGGACATTTTCCCTACTTGCATGAAGTTCAGTCTCTCTGATGTCACAGGTCTAGATCACAAACAAGTGAAAGGAACAAGAACCTAGAATACTTTTAAGAATCTAGAACTATGCTAAGATACAAAATCAAACAGTCCTTATTTAAAGAGTTTCTACCCTTCTACTAAGGAGATACAACAAGGGTTCAGAGAAGGGATCACACAATCATTAAGTATTAGGCAAGTTGCTAAATTCTAAGGACCAAAAAAAAAAAAAAAAAGGAAACAGTCATGCCCTCAAAGAGCCAATGCCCTAATGGAAGAAATGACAAGCATATAAATGTGTACATAACAGATACTTTAAAAAGGAGATAAGCAAATGCATGTTAATTTAAGGAAAGTATTAACCCTTGGAAGAATGAAGAAACTCTCTAGGGCAGAGGCAAAAGAACTTAGATATGGAAAGAGATGGGCAGCTAGGTGGCACAGTAGAGTGCTAGGCCTGGAGTCAGGAAGACTTATCTTCTTGAGTTCACATCTGATCTCAGAAGCTTACTAGCTATGTGACCCTGGGCAAGTCACTTAATCTTGTTTACCTCAGTTTCCTCATCAGTAAAAAGAGTTGGAGAAGGAAATGGCAAACCACTCCAATATCTTTGCCAAGAAAACCCCAAATGGGGTCACAAGGGTAGGGCCCAATTGGCCAATGACAATACTGGAAAAAAGAATGTAACATGTGGAGTTTTGAAGGGAACACATTTCAGACACAGAGAGCTGGTTTCTTGAGGAACCTAAATGTTGCTACTATTTTAACAGCTGATAATTTTTAAGACTACAATAAATAAAAAAATTTTGAATACTTTCCTTCAATCTAAATTAAGGAATGCCCATTTCACTCTTGGCTAGAGATAACAGGGTAAGAGATAAATCCTTTTATCCTACCTTGACCCCCTCTAGAGGATTCTTTATAGTCAATCTTTTTGATGACAGAAAGTAATCCTGCCTGCCTACCTGCTGAGGACAAATGATAAGTGGGCATATGCATGTAGAACCAATACAGCTATGTACAGAAGAGTACCATTTAGAGTAGAAGAAATCCTCTCAGACAGTGATTCTTAAATGTGTGTGAGTGTGTGTGTGTGTGTGTGTGTTTTGAAGCCCTTAGCAGTTGTTGTTCATCCTTTGTTTTTGAAGAGGACAATGACATCAGGGAGGTGATGCCACCTCATAAAAGTGAAATAGATTGAAGTGAGGGAGAACTGTGCAAAGTCACCAGCCTCACTTTCACCTCTGGAGCCATCAGGGTCCAGTGGCAACAAATAATGAGGTGTAGGCTCTGGGACTCCCCACCCCCTTTTGAGCTCTACTTTAATCTTTGAGGTAGAAGCTCTGGGAAACCCCTTGAAGTCTGATTGAATATTCAGGAGGCATTTACAGAGGCCATAAGTATTTCATTGTGGCTGGGCCCAAACCTGTTACTAGCCCTGGCCCTCCATTGTCCATCTGCTTCCCACACTGGAGCCTATCAAGTTATCAATTCACTCTTGCATTGACCTCATTAACTCCACCTGAAGTTCCTCCCAAACTCCTTGCTGGAGTCAGACCTCATTGACTCCTCCTGAAGACCCTCCCCAGGCTCCTCCTCTGAACCACCCCTAGATTTCTCTGTATATAAGACATCATCTTCCCTCCCTCTTTGTGAGAGCACCTTGGGATAGTTTAGTACAGACTTTGCTCTGTGTGAGAGTGCCTTAGAATGCCCTAGTACATAGACTTGCTCTGTGAGAGCACCGTGAAATGGCCTAGCACCCCACGTGGTGAACTTGAACTTACAATAAACTTTAATTTTTCTTTGACTAAGAAGACTTGAGTGGAATTCTTTCAGCAGGACCCGGCATGTTGGTATTTTGGGGTCTCAGGCAGCCCTAACCCTCTTTGGGCTCCTCTTCACATATAGATCAAGATGACTGGAGAGGCCCTGGATGCAGTGGGAGACCTTGACCTTTTTTTAAGCAAAGGTCTTTAACAGGTTCTCATTTTGACTGAGGCAATGCCCATTCCTTGATTAAGGGTAGGTAAGAAATCAGTGGTTCTCAACCTTCCTAATGCCAGGACCCTTTAATACAGTTCCTCATGTTGTGGTGACCCCCCCCCCCATAAAATTATTTTTGTTGCTACTTCATAACTGTAATTTTGCTACTGTTATGAATCTACCTGATATGCAGGATGTATTTTCATCGTTGCCAATTGAACATAACCCACAGGTTGAGAACTGCTGCCCTGTATGGACAGAAAGAATAAAGGGAAAAAAGAAGGAAGGAAGAAAGGAAGAAGAGAAAGAAAAGAAAGAAAAGAAAAATGGAAAGGAAGGAGGGAACAAAGAAATGAAGGAATGAAGGAAGAAAAGAGAAAGAAAGAAGAACTATGTTGCCCAACTAGTCAACTCGCTGATGTCATGGTCCTCTTGGAGAATGAAGGATAAACTTAAACCTTTGGTGAGCTGAAATAGGGGCCACCCCCTGGTAACTAGTCTGGTGAAACCTAAAAGTACTTCTCAGAATAATATTTTTAAAAACATAAAATGAAACATAGGATTATAAAGGAAATCAATTACATTTTGAAATACAATGATCCAAACAAACATGAGCATTCACAGATCCCAGGAAATTAAGAAATGTGATTTCTAGTCCCAATTTTATTTAGCCTTTCAAGTTTCTTAAAGTTCTAAAATTCTCATTGTATTTGTCAGGATTTTTCCTGTGTTTAAGATAATAATGACTTATTTAAGGGTTAGAAAGCACTTATTCTGCAAAAAGCTAGTGAGAAAGGTACTGCAAACCTTTATATCCTCATTGTAAAGATGACAAGCTGGAGGCCAGACAGGTTAAGAAACTTGTCCAATGTCACACAGCTTAATAAATAGTGGAGTCAGGAGTGGAGCTAAGATCCTACAGAACACAAATTCAATGCCTTTCCCACTAGGGCCTTCTTTTCTCTCTCTAAAAAAAAGAAGAAAGCCCAACCAAAGGCAAAAATGCTCTTTGTGGACCATTCTAAAAACAGCTTTGAAAGGGGTGGCAGAAGATGCAAATATAAAGTGACAGGCGCTTGTGATAAGCACCCCATACAAAACAACTAAGCTCCTTAAGAGGTGCTTGTGAAACATTCTGGCGGAGATTTGGGCTTTGATGAACCTGAAAAGCGTAGAAAGATAGCTGAATGAGTTGCTATTGTTAATCTAGGCTAACTGAAATCCCAGTCAACAATCTGAGTTAGAATCACCCTAAAAGAAGTTTGTTTTTGGTAATCCCCTGGCTAACACTGCTCCTTCCAATCAGCAAAGGACACCTTTATCTGGCTGCCAACAGGCTCTGTTCTGGGTTACAAAGACAGAAAGAAGAAATGGTCTCTACCTTCTAAGGGGCAGCTGTGAGATGCTGGACAAGCCACTTAATCAATCTCTGACTCAGTTTACTCATCTGTAAAATGAGGCTGTTGGTTGGTCTCTAAATACTCTTTAGCTCTGAATCTATGATTTATGCTCATTCTCATGCATGGAAACAAACATCATGTATATAGGTAAGTTAATACAAAAATATGCAAGGCAATTATGGGGGGGGGAAGACCCTCAAGAAGGGGTCCAACAGATATAGATTTGATATGGGAATGGGTTTATTAGATATTCCAGGTTTATCTCTTGGATATGTGTAACTAAATTCTAATGACTTTAAATGTTTATATTTTATATTAAAGGCAAAAGGGCGAACAGGGGAGTGATATATTTTTAGATATGGGTAGATGTGAACTTTAAGGAAGATCACTTTGGGGGTGGTGAGGAGGATGGATAAGAGAAGAAAGCTTCCAGGAAGCTAAAGCAATAATCCAGGCAAAAAGAGACTAATGGGGGCAGCTAGGTGGCACTGGCCCTGGAGTCAAGAGTACCTGAGTTCAAATTTGGCCTCAGACACTTAACATTTATGAGTTGTGTGATCTTGGGCAAGTCACTTAGCCCCAATTAACTTGCCTTCTCCCTCCCAAAAAAAGAGGACTAAGAAGAAATGGTAGTGTTGTAGATGTGGAATGTACAAAGCACAGTGACTATCTGGATATGAGATATGTGGGAGACTGTAGAGTGGAAGGCAAACCTGAGTGACTAAAAGGATGCCTTCAATAAAAATGGATAATTTAGGGAAAAGAATGTGTGTGTGTTGGGGAGGGGGCAGGGCTGTGAAAGGAAAGATAATTAGTTCTGTTTTGGAAGTTTGAAATATCTACAGAACATCCAGTTGGAAATGTTCAATAGGTAGTTGGTGAATTGGGACTTGAACTTAGGAGACAAACTGTAAATGATCTAGGAGTCATCTCCATAGAAATTATAATTGAATCCATGAGAGTTCTAAGAGGGGGCCCAAGTTACACTCATAATTAAGGAAGGGTGGTATTATCTAGATAGTCATCTAGGAAAGTAGACTTAGAAGAAGTAGCCTCAGAGGTAGGAAGAGAATTAGGGAAGAAGAGAGTCTTGAAAACCTTAGAGCAGACTGTTTCTGGGAAAAGATGATAGTTAACAAGGTCAGATGGTACAGGCAAATCAAGGAGAAAGACTGAGAAAGTCAAAACTAACTTCCTAATCTGATGCAGCAAATAACAGATCACTGGCAATTTTGAGGAGAGTGATTTAATTGGGTGAGGAGGCTGGTACCATTTTGCAAGCCACTGAGAAGTCAATGCTATCTAAAGAATCAGATGCAATGAGAGCAGACAGCTTTGTCTAGGAGTCTGTCAAATGGGTGTAGAATGATAGCATGAGGGGACAGAACAGTGGATTTTTCTGAGAATGGAGGAGACTTGGATATGGTTGGAAGCACCTGGGAAAGAGGCAGTAGGAAGTGAGACACTGAAATTTAGAGAGGGGACATGATGGGTGCCAGTATCAGAGAAGATGGGAGAGAAAGGATCAAAATTACAAATAGAGAGGTTGTCTTTGGTGAGGAGAAGGCCTGCCTCATCACCAGAGACTGGAGTAAAGGAAGAGAGATTGAGACTTTAAGATAGAGCAGGAAGAAGAGGGAGGTCACAGATGATTAACTGTCTAATCTCAGTAAAGTAAGAGGTGCAATCCATTGCTGAGTGGGTAGGGGGAAGACATAGTATCAGTAGCTAGTAGAAAGAAGCTAAGGTTTGGAACAATTATAAAATGTGCTAGAATTAATTAAGGAAGATTAAAATGATTGTTTTGATGTAGTGAGGGTCCAGGTGATTTTAGATAATAAACTTATAATAGACTTGGTCATCACCTTTGCTTGATTTCTTCTAGCACCATTTAGCAACACATCACTAGGGAGACAGGTAATGGGATGGGGAAGACAATATAGAGCTGGAATTCTTTCCCTTTTCATGTTTTTATTACATTAATACATATTTATGGAATAAAAGTGCATTTCTCTAATACAGTGCAATAAAAAGATGAATGGACATGGAATTGTCAATCTTCTATGCACAACTTGCTAATCCTTTTGATTATACAACAAAATTATCCTGGAAATGTTTTTTTTTCCTTTTTTTCCTGTCCTCTCCGGATTGTGGTGGGATACTACTGTGCTATAAGAAATGATGGGCTCAATGATCTTAGAAAAACATGGAAAGACTTGCATGAAATAACAAAGAGTAAAATGAGCAGAACCAAGAGAACATTGTATACTGTGGGGAGCCATAGAGGCCAATTCCAGGACTCAGATAAAGATCTTAATGTTGTACCTTTCCAGGTAACTGTGGCTTAAAAAGGCTGGAGCCCAGGGAAAAATTTTAAAGGACTTTTGTTTGAGACCCTGACTTCAAGGCCTTTTGCCCCCAAAACTTCAGACACCTAAAAAGACATGTCCCTTATTAAAATCATTAAACATTAATGATCCATCCTGTGTTGGTTCCAGGATATAACAGACTAAAGACAGTGATTACACCTTGACAAACCTAAGATGCTTTGTAGCCTACTCTCATTCGCTTCCTCTTTGTTAATGCCATAAAAAATGTTAACTGACTTTCCAAAGACCTGTTTGGTTTTACCAAGACAGTTTGGTGCCTAGAATTCAGGAGCCTGATTTTTATTGGAGCTACTTCCAGGATGCAGTAGACTACTGTAATGATGAAATTATGATAATGACAATAATATTGCAGGATGTGACAATAAGGAAGCTTATTGATGAGAATACTTGAGTTTTTGTCCTTTTGATCTTTAAAAATCTTGTTCAAATCATCATTAAATGGAGTCCATGGTTCTTCCTTGAACTATCCACACCACCTGGTTAATTCTCTCTCACATCTCCACACACACTTGGGGCTGGTACTGAAGTAGCCCATGACAGTATACAGTAACAGCAATATTGTATTAAGAAGGACTTTGACTGGTAAGTTATTGTGGCTGTTATAAATAACCATATTATACATAGTTATATAGGGTTGGAAGTTGTCAGAACATGAGAGGACAAGAGGATGAGGGATCTGAGAGGAAAGAAGAGTGTAAAGTCAGATTGGTTAATTAGATAGTCAAGACTAGGAAAAAAGTAAATGAACCCTAAGGATGAGTAATGGTCTGCGAGAGCACTGAGTTCCTGGACTGGAACTCATGGTGAAGATGATGAATAAGTTTAGTATGATAAGTAAGGCATAGGAACAGAATGATAAGAGGATATGGTCAGAAAGATGAATTTCAAAATTCTTGATCATGGAAGTAGAACATCTACAGATGATGCTGAAATCCCTCTTTTCACTGAAGCCTGTAGCCTTAACGAGCTTTAGGACTCCTAATTTTGACGCCCTGAAAAAGTCTGCTCACTCTGGGTGGAATTTAGTTTTATAGAAGCAACAAGGCTTCTCTAAACAGAAGGTCTGAAATCTAGGTGAGTGGTCAAGTCAATTAACCTCTTTAGACCTCAGTACCCTCCTGTGTAAAATGGAGATATTACTCCAGATGCTTTCTGAGATCCCTGTTTTCTTCTGATCCTATGACACTGTGTTCCAAATCTTTCTTATCACTTTTCAAAAATATACTTTAATGCATCCCAAACCTAGGTGTTAGGCTCTATTCCCCAAAGTCAAAACTAACTGACTAAATCAGCAATTAAAGGAAAAGATGGCAGGTAACCCCAACCTCATTTGTCAGCATTTGGTCCAAAGCAACATGGTTCAGTACATGGAGCTTGTCAGGAATGTCTTTATCTTCTCTTTTAGCATCATTTTTCTCATTCCTTCTACTTCCCAGCTCTCAGGTATCCCTTTCACACCTTAGGCAACTATCCCATTTGTCAATTCTTACTCTCAATTGGCTGTGAACTAATCCTTACCACAGTGTTAATTTATAATTAGAACATTAGCTGATAAGGTTTTAGACCTATTCTTTTCAGAAGCATTTGCCATTTAAAACAGGACTTTGGAGAAAGAAAGAAAGTTGGAAGACCCAAAGGAATAAAGCAATAATCATGGAATACCAGGTAGTGAAACTGCTATCTTGTATCAAGGGAATAAGACAGTAGAATTTAGGAAAGTTACTTTGCTGACTTATAAGGCTGTCTGGGCATTGTGACCTGGAGTGCTTACAGGTAACTGAATGAGGGGAAAACTGTTCTTCCAGACATGATACTCTTCTTGTTCCTAACTAATGACTCTTTTATAAGTAGCCTGAGGCTTGGAAGAGTACATCCCCAGAGTGTTTTAAACCTCTGCTGGTAGACTCAGCAGCTCCCTAGTACAGGGTCTGGGGTTTACAATATCTTGCATTGCAAATGGAGACAGTATATTGCCTTTCTGCTGAGTTACTTATTCTGCCAAACTTCTGAGGGGACAAGCAAACAGAAACTTGGTTTCCTAGTACAGTGAAAGTGGGATAGTGAGAGAGATGGTGGGAGAGAGAGGTGATCAGAAAGTTACCTCTTAAAACAAAGAATTCAAAAGAGGGAATAAATGTAGCAAAATTGATTAATGATAAAAAAATACTGATGTTGGTAGAAGCAGGAAAACTCTGTGGGCTCTCCCCATAACCACCTCAAATACCTATAAAATATAACTCTAAACAAATTTTAGAGCTATAGAACCCACAAAGTGACAAAGAAAAACAAATCTCCCACTGAAAGCAGCCCAGCATGGTGGCAAGAAGGGTCTGCCCCAGCAAACTGGGAGCAGAGCCCAGTCCTATATGAGCCCATGGTTTTAGCTCCGGTACAGCCCCGATCAGCAGCAGCTGGAGCATTAAGTAGGATGGATCACCAGCAGCTGTGGCAGTTTCCAGAATTATCAACCCTTAAATGCCAAAGACAAAGTTAAAGATCAGTGGAACTCTGCTAGATCTGGGGAAAAGGAAAGTGCTATCTGGCCTCTGCTCCAGGAGCAAGAAGCAGCAGAAGCGGAAGCCCTGCAGCCGCCTCCATGTGGCTGCTTCAGTGCTCCCGGCCAGCAGATGACAGGGGGGCCAAGTGACTATTCATAAGCAAAGTGCTCTTGCCTTAACCTGTCTGGATCTGGATTGTGGTCTTGGGTTGTGGTCTTGAGATGTGTGACAAGTCTATCAAAGCTGGTGGGTGCTGTAGAGATGGCACCCTCCTAATAGCTCCAGCAGCTGCAAAGACCCTAGTGATTTGGGACAAAGCTCTCCCCTCTGGAAGCAGAGTTCTACTGTGGCAAAGAACTCAAAAGTCAAGTAATTGACTGGCAGCATGAGCAAGCAAAGAAAGCAAAGAAAGCACAGCTATCTAACTTTAGATTACTTTTTGGGGGATAAAAAGGATCAAAGCATTGAATGGAAGGAAGACAACAGTCAGAACTCCTGCACCAAAAGCTTCCAAGAAAAATATGAACTGGTTACAGGCCATGGAGGAGCTCAGGAAGGATTTTGAAAATCCAGTGATGGAAGAATTGGGAAGAGAAATGAGAATGAAACAAGAAAATCATGAAAAGAGAGTCAACAACCTGACTGCAGAAAATAACCCCTTAAAAATAGATTAACTCAAATGGCTAAAGAGGCCCAAAAAGCCAATAAGGAGAAGAATGCCTTAAAAAGCCAAATTTGCCAGATGGAAAAAGAATTTCAAAAGCGAACTAAAGAGAATCACTCCTTCAGAATTAGAGTGGAGCAAATGGAAGCTGACGTTATAAAAAATCAAAATATATTAAATAGATCCAAATAAATGAAAAAAAAAGGAAGGCAATGTGAAATATCTTATTTAAAAAAAACAAACCACTGACCTGGAAAATAGATAAATAGATCCAGGAGAAACAATTTTAAAAGTATTGGACTACCTGAAAGCCATGATTAGAAAAAGAACCTAGAAATCATCCTTCAAGAAATTCTCAAGGAAAATTGCCCTGATATTTTAGAACCAGAGGCTAAAATTGAACTTGTAAGAATTCACCAATCACTTCTTGAAAAAGATCCCCAAAAGAAAACTCCTAGGAATATTATTGCCAGGTCCCAGAGTTCCCAGATCAAAGAGGAAATATTACAAGTAGCCAGGAAGAAACAATTTGAATATTGTGGAAACAATCAGAATAACACAGGATCCTGATGGATGGGAGGACAGGTTGGGGGGAGAAGCTAGTTAGAAGCACACACTTTTGTAAAGGGTCAGGGACAAAGTAGAGAAGAGAACAAGTGGGTAACAGGATAGGATGGAGGGAAATATAGTCAGTCTTTCACAATATATCCACTATGGAAATGTTTTGTGAAACTACACATATACAACCTATATTGAATTGCTTATCTTCCCAGTAAGGGTGGGTGATGAGAGAAGAAGGGAAAGAATCTGGAATTAAAAGTTTTAAAATCAAATGCTTAAAAATTATTATTATTATTATTATTATTATTATTTACATGCAACTGGGAAATAAGATATACAGACACTGGGTTATGGAGATCCATCTTGCCCTACTGGAAAGTTAGAGGGGACATGGGGGAGGATACAGGAGACAGCAGATTGGGGGAGAGGGTATACAATGGGCTCCCTGTTTTTGGGTGGTGGGCAGGGAAAAGACAGGGAGAAAATTTGCAGCTCAAAATCTTGCGGAAATGAATGAAGTAAACTAAAAATAAACATAAAAGTTAATTTAAAAAAAAAGAAAGTGGGGTAGCCCCAGGAGAATGTTAGATGAGCAATTTAATTTCTCTTGGTTTCAGCTGTATAATCTGTAAAATAATAGTATTTTCCCCCACAAGGTTGTGATAAGCATCAACTGAGAAAACATGTAGAGCGCTATTACTATATAAAATGGTAGCCCATACCCTCCTTTCCCGGTAAAATACATACACACATATATACATATATACATATACATAAATGCATGCACACACACACATTTTATCCACTCTCTCTTGGATTTAATTTTGACTTTGTTGGGTGACCTTAAATAATAAGAACTTCATATCAGATAGCAGGGGAGCACCTTGGTGAGGTAATGCTAAACACAGATTTAAGGAAATGGAGTCAGATGATATTCCTCAAGCCATACGGTGTATATTTCTGTCCCCAAACTTGGCGGGGGTGGGGGGGAATGAGGAATTATAGAATCTCAAGAGTTGGAAGAAGGGCATCAGGGCCATTACGGAACAAGCAACTCATTTTCACAAGCGGTCATCCCTTGTGATGATTCACTCAGCTCTATCACATCTAGTGAGAGGAGTAGTAAGGAAGCTTCTCAAACATTAGGTGCAGTTCTGATTGTTAGGTCAACATCTGCCTCTTTGTTGTACCACCCACTGATCCTATTTCTGCCCTCTGGAGCCAAACTGAGTCCATTTAATGGCTCTTTTCACATGATTTCACTGATTGCCAGATACATGAGACCAACATTCATGAGCCATCCCCAAGTCTTATCTTCTTCAGGCTCAGCACCCCCAGTTTTTTTGGTCAGTCTTCATGGTATGATCTTAAAACCTTTCACTATCCTGGTTGCCTGACTTGGTGTGCTCCCCAGTTCATCTGTGTCTTTTCTAAAATATAGGGCATATATTTTATCATTTATTATTCTAAAATATTTTCTATAATTTATTTTATTATATACTTTTATTATATTATATACTTAAATATTATATAATTTATTATATATATTTTTATTTAT
>JAQQSW010006598.1:0-13913 GCA_028646575.1 Pseudocheirus occidentalis | reverse complement strand
ATGATTGATTGGATGATGTATCTTTTTTTCTAATTCTGCTCATTTCACTCTTCATCAGTTCATAGAGAAATGAGAATCGTGAAGAATTTAGAACATAAGAAACATTGCTCCTCAAGCCAGTTGGACAATAAATCCACTAAACCTGCTCTACGATGGATCCATTATGCCCAGAAGAGGTCAAAAGACCATACCAGCTACAAGAAAAACCACCAACCCTACCGAGTTCCAGTTCTAACATAACATGTTCCTGCACGTGGGCGATGAGGGAGCTAAGACCCTGCTTCCAAAGTTGCTGCACCTGCACCTGGCAATGAATACAAAAAAGGAAGTATGAGTCAAGGGTCCTGGGGAACTGTGATGTCAAGCTCCTTTGCTTGCACAAAGGAGGACTCTGTACATTGTCCAAAATTCCTGGGACCAGGACAGTTCAATATCTGGGGAAACCTGTAGGGTTTAGGAGAGCAGTGATCCTGCAATAACTGGATAGAATGCTACATTATTATGCATTGTGTTATCTGGTTGCTAAGGTCTGTTTATTTACTTGTTGATTCTATACTATGAGTAAGAATGCAAAAGGCGGCGCTCCAGCATGTGTTTCTACTTCTTGAGAAGCTGAAACCATTATGCTAAGGTGGCATGGCCAGTGCCCATTTAAATGGAAGACATTTTTTAAAAAAAGGTTCAGTGAGTCAATGGGTGGGACCTTGGAGCTCAATTTGGCTTGGGTAGATCTATATTAAAACCTCTTCTTCCCCTGTCCCCCCACCCAAGATAATGACTGGTGCTGTCCTATAGCAGGAGGTGAGGTTGATGGTAGAAGGCCTTGGACTTTCTGGTAACCTAAGAGAGCATGGCACTTATACAATATTTCCAACCCAGTGGAACTCAACTTAGAGGCCCTGGTGCAACAACAATTCAGGAGGAACTGGAGGAAGGGGTTCCTAGGAGGAAAACAGAATAAAACTGAAAAAATTTTTATCTGGAAACCCCCAGTGAGTTTGAGTTATGAAAACTCTCATAACCAACTGCGGTTAACTGTAGAGGTTTCATCTAGAATTGATTTTTTGCTGGGGTTTTTGTTCCCCCAGCTCCTCTAAAAAGGCTTCCTAAAGGACTCAGCTAGATCTTTGTGGAATTCTATAGTTCTACCTATATTTTATTTTGACTCAACTTTGCAGTTTTTTTAGAGAAAAAATTTGTTCTCAATTTCATTTTGTTTCCTTTTGGGCTCTTTGCCCACTCCTTCCGAAATGTTATTGTCACAACAGGATCCCTCTAAGTTTATACAAATGTCCTACATTTATGCTATAGTTTGCCTAGGCTGTTTTATTGCTCTTTGAATCTGTGCTGAGTAAAAACCTCATCCTTTTCTTCTATATCTACATAATCATTAGCTATGTCTTGTTCCTCATTGTGTTGCTGTGTGTATTGGTTGTAACTTAAACTATAAGGAGTAGTGTAGATGGTAAAATGTCACAACACTGTTGTAAGGTGTTTGAGTTAAATGCCACCAGAATCTTTTAATACTAGAAATGCCCAATAACACTCCAGACAATGTTGTGGAATAATCACCAAATGAGACAGTGAATAATTTGGAGGATATGGGAAATATCTGTTGTTAGAGGAAGGAGATGAGATCCCCTTTGTAGTCAATAAACTACCTGGATTGGTGGCATATTCTAGCATTCCTAGAGAGAACAATGTCATAAGAAATACCTGGAAAACAGTAATTAAATCCTTCCTTGGAGAAAAGAAACTGGAGGTAAAACTCAAGATGCTCCTGAAAAGGGACAGACTGTCTGAAAATATAGTCCGGCACACTGATGAGAAAAAAGCAGACAGCTGGAGGTACAGGGCAAGCTGGACACAAGCCAGAGTCACGCTTTCATGATGCCAACTTACATTCCTTTTCAGGAGAGATGCCATGTCCAGCTGGTGAGGAACTATTTGAGTCTTGGATAGGATATGCAAAAAAGACATTATAGCAATGGCAGGTGACTCGGGTGTCAAAAGGGAGGCAACCACTGATCAGTCTAAAGGGAAAAGCTTTCTGTCTGATATGTGGTTGAAAATCTGAAAACCCTGATGTCATGACATTAGAATGCTTGCCAAATCAGAAAAGCAATTTGATTTTGCAGAGAATTCACAGCAAACTTAAATTAAATTTATCAGTACTCACTGGTATGGAAGGGAAGATCCGTATGAGTTCATGCTGGTGCACATGGAGACATTGCTTTCAAGGCCAGTAGTCAAGGAAGGGGTAAAGCCTGAAGATGGATGCAGTGTCAGGTTTGCACAAGGAAATGCTGGACTGGCGGGGAACAGGTAGATGTGACTAGTTGGTCTTGAAATGACTAAATCACAGGCTAGATATAGCATGCTACTAGATAGGATACAATTATTGAGGTGTATTAGAACAAGCATACCCCAGCACATTGCAAAACAAAGCACCTAGTAAAACACCATGTGGAACCCCTTCTGTTACATGAGCCACAAAAGGAGAACAAGAAATCCCCTCTGGTTACCTTTTATTTGAAGTCAGGAGGTTAGAGAAATGGCAACCCTTCCAGGATCTTAGCCAAGAAAATCCCAAACAGGGTCAGCAAGAGTCAGACAAGACTGAAAATGACTGAACAACAAGGTTAGGGAAAGTCTGCTGAAGAATGAAACAATAGGCAGAACTGAGATTCCTGGAATGAAAGAGGATCTTAAGACCAAAGCTCAAGGCAGGCAGATGCAAAATCACTAACAACAAGGGACAGCCAAAGAGGCTAAGTTACAACGGTGGATAAAATGAAGATATGTCTGCTGACCGTACTCAAGAAGGGAATGCTGACTTGGTTTGGCAGAAGCTGCCATTGAACTATCCTGTGGTACTGACAACTATTCTCTGGGGTGTCCCATGTGTGCATGCCCTACTGGGGCAGAAGCGTTGTGAAAATACTGTGCTTTCTGTAGTTACCAAGGAGTTCAATATCTTCTCTCTCTCAGGTCCACTTCTTTCTGTAGGCCAGGAGGTGTTTGAATCTGTGGACCTACCCAATCAGAATTTAGCTCTGAGCCCCAGCCTACTCATTAACCCTGCCTTCTTTGGAATGTGCTGTGTTTAAATGAGCTCTTGTCGTGTGACCTTGGCATAATGACATTAGGCCCCCCTGATCTCCACAGCAACAGACACATACGCTAGTCTGCTACAAGCAGTGTTTTTAGTCGATGTAGAACTGATAAATCAATCCACAGTATTTATATATAGTTATACATTATACTGTTTTGTTATGTTATATTATGTTATCCTATGTTGTTATGTTATACTATACCTCGCCATGCCATACCATACCATATCATACTGTATCATATTATAAATGGGTAATGGACCTGTGATATAGGAAACTCCCTGTGAAGAAATACCACATCACCTTCTCTGCAACTTATTGTTAGTTGACTAGAGCATTGACATGTCCAGGACTCATAACCAATATATGGCAGAAACAGGACATAAACCCAAGTTTTCTGGGTTTTGAGACCTCCTTCCTATTTGTTATCCCACAATGCTTTTCATGATGTGCAATAAAACTTATAAAACAGCTACTGATTTACCGCCAGTTTCTTTCTCTTCTAAACTACACATGTTTCTGCAGACAGAAAATTGATCTGGACTCAAGGATTCTAAACATTGTGTAGAATCCTCCCTCCATCCAGCAAAGAAATACAATAACAGCAACATTCCCCAGTATACTTGCACCATCCTTCCCTTACCACTCTGGTCATCAGGTGCAGAGATAGCTTCTCTGAAATCAGGGTCATGGCTCTCTCATGGCACAGATGCTATAGGAATGTGAGATCTGCTATGAAATGGAAGGTTCTCAGGAGACCTGGTGGATTTTCTTATGGTTGGTAGGGTCTACTGACTTCTGAATACAGATGATCTCTTGTGGAGCTGACTTAGTGAATTCATCATTCAGCCCAGGCAAGGAGGAAGGCTGACATTGTCTTTGTTTCCCCTTTTCCCTGGAGTGTGATGATACCACCCTCTGGTGCTTGGAATCTCATCTCTCCCTCTCATTCCCTATTGCCATCTTCAGCCCCATTCTTGTTCTGTTTGCAGAATGGAGGGGCATACTGAGTGACCAAAAAAAGGCATGACAGCATTAATCCTCAATTATGTACCCTTCCTTCTATCTTTTGTATGTGTCCTTTTAAATATGTATTTGTTGTAGAGCTCATTCTGCTGTGCCATCAATCTTTTGAGTTGCCCTTCCATTTTCTTCCTCATCGGAATCATTTGTAATTGCACTGTCATAATCCATCTTGAAAAATCTCCCATTCCTTTATCTTAGGGTCTCAGTCCTTAGGGTAATATGTCTCTTGAATCAGAATTTTGAAATCGGCTTCTCTATTGTCTAAGATGCATTACGAATACATTACATGTTCCTCCTCCATCACCAGTTTAAATGCTCTACCAGATACCTCTCTACCAATTCTGAGGTCATTTACACTTTAGGACCAATTCCTCTTTGAAAGTAGGAGCCTGATACAGAGCAACAGTTCTCCTTGTCATTTCCTCTATTACTGAGGCAAGGCAAGGCAAGAATTTCTCAGATGGTCTGCTTTGTGTCGAATAAAACTTTCAGTTAGTTAAAATCTCCAGTAACTACAACATATTTTTGCTAGTTTTATATTCTATACCTTCCCAGCCTTGAGCAATCTAGAGCATGCAACAATAATTCATTTCTGTTTTTCTGTTTATTTTTCCATCCAAATGCTTCCACTTTGCTTCCATACCTACCTTGCATTCGTGCTTTTCTATGCAGTTATCTGTTTTGATCCAGTTTAGGGTTTTTATTGGTATATTTCTCTAAGGCTCACTAATATCTGTACATTTATATTTACTTACTTGGGTTAAAATGTCAAGCTCACTTATGTTTACACCCACAGTCAGTTGTATTGGCATGTAAACATCACGAGCATAATTCTTGATCTTTTTTCTATTTATTTCCTCCTGTGATTATCTGATTCTTTCATATTTACAATTTAAATGCAAATCACAAAATTTAATATCATCATGTTAAGCTTTTTAAAAAAATACTCATCTTTAGCAATTATTACTAAAAGAAGATATTTTACAGAGCATCAAAAAGTGTGCCAACCTCAGATGATGATGATCATGGCTAGCATTTATTTGTTGCTTTAAGGTTTTGAGAACAATTCACAAATATCTCATTTGGTCCTCACAACTCTAGGAAGTTTTATTGTTGTTGTTCATTTTTTAGTTCAATTTGCCTGATTCTTCATAACCCCATTTGGGATTTTCTTGGCAGATACTACAGTGCTTTGCAGTTTCCTTCTCTGTCTCATTTTACTGATGAGGAAACTGAGGCATGCAGGGATAAGTGACTTGCCCAGAGTCACACAATTAGTAAGTTTCTGAAACTAGATTTGAATTTAGGAAGATGAGTCTTCTGACTCCAAGGCTGGTACTCTATGCACTAGACCACCTTGCCACCCCTCCCCTCCATGAGGCAGTTGCTACTATTATTCCCATTTACAGATAAGGAAACCGAGACAGGTAGTGGTTACTTGACTTATCCAGGGTCACAAAGCTAGTAAATCTCTGGATCAGTCTTCCTGACTCCAGTTGCCATGCTCTATCCACGGTTTCATTCTCAACACTTCTCTGAAGTAAATTGTATGAGGTATTATTAATCCCCATTTTATTGATGAATTAACTGAAATTTGAAAAGTTAAATCACTCAGTCATGTTCATGCTGCCAAGCCTCCTAGCACCGAGTCCAGCATTTTCCCTACTATACCAAGCTGCTTCTCTTTATGTATATAAGCTGTATGGACTCAATAATGACTGGATTAGGTTTAGAATCTAGAACAAAGGAATTTTAGAAAAGAAAACTTTAGGCAAAACTGGACCAATGGAATTGCTCATTTTATTTAATGCTCATTAAATTCAGGATTAAATAAAATAAAATAAAATAAAAAACACCTGAAGTTCAAACAAGTAGAAACTAGATTTAATTCTAAGGCCAAATGTTCCTGCTATGTTCCCATATTTGTGAAAAACTACTCATTGGATAATATTGTAATTCAGAAAAAGAAAACATCACCTCAACAGACCACATTCACCGGCCTCATTGCTGACCTTCAAACACCCAACTTCATGCATTTTCATTGACTGTCCCCAATCTGGAATTCTTTTTTCCTTCCTTACCTTTCCCTCCTGGCTTCTCTGGCTTCCTTCAAGTTAGCTAAAATCACATCTTCCTCAAGAAGTCTTTTCTGATCTCCCTTGGTCAGTAGTTTGCTAGTAAATATTTAACAACCAGTTCCCAGGAAATTTTTTTTTTAGTAAAAATGTACACAAGATACATTATAAGTTTAATAAGTATTATTAACATTTTCCTAATCGCTTGCTTAAGCCCTGATTTGTAAAGTTTGCCAGTTTCTCAGGTGTAAATGCTCACAAGCTACATGAGCCAGTAACTGGTTCCAGCATACCCCTACTTAATGCTAGCACCTTCCCTCTGGTGTTAGCTCCATTTTATCCTGTGTGCCTATCTTGTTTGCACCTAATTGTTTGCATGTTGTCTCCCCCGTTAGACTGTAAGCTCCATGAGGGCAATGGCAGTTTCTGCTTTTCTTTGTAAACCCAGCTCATAGGTATAATGCCTTTCACATAGTAGACCCTTAGTAAATGTTTACTGACTCGTCTTAATTTGATGAAACTGATCACTTTAGATGATCAGGGGAATTACAGCAACAAATTAACTGAGTAGAACGATATGTATACCTCTTCTTTAGTAATATACTTACTATATTGGAGTATATTGGAGGGAGGAGATGGCGCTGAATTTGTTACAGGATTTAGAGCTGGAGGGAACTTTGGAGATCACCTAGTTGTTCAACATTCTCCAAACCACCCTCCCACATGGATATATTACATGTATATGATTTCATACGTGCTTCTTTTTCAGTTAGTGTCTTGTCCAGCTCTGTGATCCTGTGGACCAATTGCCAATAGGGTTTTCTTGGCAAAGATACTCAAGCAATTTGCTATTTCCTTCTCTAGTTTTATGTAGACAGGGGTTAAGTGACTTGCCCAGGGTCATGCAGTTAGAATGTGTCTGATGGTAGATTTGAACTCTGGTCTTTCTGATTCCAGGCCCAGTGCTTTATCCATTTTGCTACCAAGCTGTCCCTCATACATGCATATGTACAAACATTTGACAGATAAAGAAACTGAGGCCCAGAGAAGTTAAAGCAGTTCCTCCCTAGTCACACAGATAGTGAGTGAAAGAAGAGCCTGGCTTCAAAGTCACACACACACATATCCCCTCACACTCACACACCATACCACAAACACACACACACACACACACACACACACACACATACACACACTCACACACTATATCATACACACACACACCATAGCACACACACACACAGACACATACACACTCACACACCATATCAACACACATACCATACCCCCCCACACACACACACTACTCCACCAGTCTGTCATATCAATTCTGTTTAGATGATTGCCTCTGCTTCTTTTTGCATTTACAGATACTGCTTTAAAACAGAAGGCAAAAGTGTGAAATTGAGGAAAAGGCTAAAGGAAGCAATAAGGAAAGGTCAGAGAGACACAAGAACATATATAGTGGTTTCCCAAACACCTTCTGTAGTACCAGGGGTCTATGGATGGCAGAGGACCTTCAGCCTGTTTGTTAGACATTTCTTTTGCTTTTAAGCTAAAATTTCGACTCTGTCTTCTGAACTGTGGGGTGGGGTAGGGAGAGCAGAGGGCAGAACTTTACTTAAAGATTTTCAACATTCAGATTTTTACCACTAATGGAAGGGGTAAATTGCACAAAGTCATCTGCCCATTTTCCCATTAGGGCAGGCCAGGGAGGCAGGATTTCCTGGGGGCAGCTAACACATGACCTTCCACTGCAAAGAATTAAAGAGTAGAATTTATTCCATAACCAAGGCAGTCTATATTCCTGATCGCCCTGTGCAGCAGTTGGGATTGGGGTTGATGCCAAAAGTGCAGAAGGAAGACCATAGGAACAGTTGCTCCACTGATACTCCCTTATTCCCTCATAGCACATGCCATATGGCATGGTGGGGGGCTCTAGCCAGGCCCCTGACAGAGGCCTTCCTCCTGCTCCAATTGTAAGGTAGATGAAGTTGCAAGTTTTTTATTATTTTTTTTCCTGAAAGCTTTTCCTTTTGGGTAAAATTATCCTTTTTTAATTTTAGCCCCAAAGTAAATCTATTTTTTCCTTCCCCCCCTCCCCACCTCCCCAGTCTTAGAAACTTAGCTCTGGCTATTTTTGTAAGATAAAGATCCTTTTCTCTTTACTTAACAGAGGATTAAATATTCTGATATTCTGACTACCAGCAATTCAGATCCCCTCCAAACTGAAATGTGAAACTTCTCAGCAGGAGGGAACAGCTGAATGCAACCTATAAGAGGAAATTTTAAGAACAAAAAAGGAAAATTATAAGCATTTTTATTCTTATGCAAATTTCTGGACTCAGCACAGGTTAATTTTAATTGCATTCATGAGCAGCAATTTTGCACATGCTATTTCTAATTTATATACCCACAGACAGATTTTGTAGTTATAACTTATTCAAGTTGGCAAACAAAAAACATTTCTGCACATTTTTGGTCAAGCAATTCCAAGTGATTAGATGAAATTCTGTGGAACTGAAAACACCAAACATCCCATTGAACAGAATATTCATTTAGTATTGATCTTCAAATAATTCTAACCATGTGTTCTCTTGACATAGAAAGGAAGCAATACATTTTTTTTAAGCCCCATGAAATCTGGACTGAGTTACTATGGGATGAAGAAGAAAAGGCTTAATAAAATAAGACATGTTGACAACAGTGTATTAGGAAGGAACCTTATTTGAAATGACATTTCCTTAACCAGAAGTTATAGTACAGTACAGGTATGAGAAGCCCAACCTAGAATGAGGAGTGAGCCGAATGAGAGGAGACTATTTAAACAAGGGAGAGGAAGGGGGAGAAGGGGGGCAGAACCCAGCTATGCAGAAATATAACTAGGAATGTTTCCCTTGGGCTAAGAAAACAAAACAAAACAATTTTTCCTTTGGGGGAACACAAGGCTGTTGGAACACAAATGTAGTTGTACTGGGGGAAGGAATAGCCCATCCCCTAGCCCATACCCCACAGTGGGTTCAGAGGGAATATGAATCCTTGGGAGGCCATGGATCCCTTTGGGTATCTACCAAGGGATAATTGTACCATGCAGGAATATAGACCAACAGAAGTGTGGAGAATAGCAGTAGTTCTCTCCACTCTCCCCCCACCTCCCAGCCCCTACCCAATCTCTCCATGTCTCCAAAGTCCTGGATGGTGCAATGGATAGAGAGCCAGCCCTGGAGTCAGGAAGACTCATGTTCATGAGTTCAAATCTGCCCTTGGACACTTACTAGCTGTGTGACACTAGGCAAGTCAAACAACCTTTAAGTGCCCATAAGTAATTCTTTAAAATTCTATATAAATAAAATTATAAATTACAAAATATTTTTTGAAAAGAACTTACTGACCTAAAGCTCAAACCAACAGAAACTTTGAAATTGATGTGCATCGGTAGAAGGAATTTCCCCAAAGGAAGTTCCCTACGCTGCTGAAAACACAGGTCCAGATTCCTCCCCTTCCCCCCTAAAAAAACCTTACAAGTTGCTTTTTCTCATAACAACCCATGTAAATACTATTTTATCCATTATACAGATTATAGAACGGAAGTGACTTGTCCACTCCACGTTTTCTGACTGTGTGTGTCTCTAAAGCACAAGCATGTTCTTGCCATTAAACCATGCTGTCTCTGAATGGGGCCTTCATGCCACTGAAGCTAAGACAGTGCTCCCCCCAGGGAGACTTGCCAACAGGAGAACCAGTAGGAAAGCACATCCTCCAGAGCCATCTGCCATTGATTGCTTCAGTCTTAGCTCCTGGGTATCCTACAGGCTTGTTGTTTGTCCTTCATTCTCAGGAGGGCCATGACATAAGGGAGGTACTGCCACAATGTACAAGTGAACTGGATTTAAGTGAGGGAGAGCTGTACAAAGTCACCAGCCTCACTTTCTCCTGTAGGCTTGAGATGTAAGGAAAGCAATCATTCCTCTCTGACCACTGTAACTGTAGAACTACAGCGCCCTGTTATTTCTGCACTCACCAGTCTAGCCCAGAGTCAGTCTTGCAAAGGAACATCATCCTCTTTGCTTGTAAAAGAGGAAAAGGAGTCTCCTTCTTGAGATTGTAAAAAAGAGAAGGGCCGTATGTATGTTGGGAACACTATGGTTCAGTGCTGGTGGATTTGGGTCCTTTTTATTTAACTTAAGCTAATTCAACATGTATTTGCTAAGCACCTACTATATACCTGTACCAGCTGCTTGGGTATAAACAAACAAACAAACAAACAAACAAACAAATAAATAAATAAATGAATGAACGAACGAATGAATGAATGAATAAATAAATAAATAAATAAAATGACCCCTGACCTTATGGAGGGGCATTGTAATACATACACAGAGAAGTCAGTGCAAGATTGCATGGGGACTTGAGTGCTGTAAAGGAATGTATTTAGTTGAAGATTCAATTAACTCTTCAGAACAGCCTTCATCTCATACACACAGAAAAAAATGACTTTTTGGACAAATGACCATTATTCATTCATTCATTCAAATTGCATTTGACATTTCTGGAGTCTCAGTTGTTTATAATCTAAAATATACATTTTAGGTATGAAATTAATAATGACTAGCTTAGGTACAGAATTAGTAATAGCTAGCTGGCATTTATATAGTACTTCAAAGTTTGTGAGGCACTTTAGGGGCATCTCATTTTATCCTTACAAAAGCTAAGGTCTTCTGGGAGGTAGGTGTTATTATTATTCACATTTTTCAGATGAGGAAACTGAGGCAGACAGAGATTAAGGGACTTGCTCAGGGTTAAACAGGTAGTGTCTTGAGGCTGGATTTGAATTCAGGTCTTCCCAGCTCCAGACTCAGTACTCTATTCACTGTTAAAACCTTTTGATCTTTTTGATTTTAAGAAAGTCGGTGGAACAAATGCAGCTTTTGTCACTTATTCACTGTGGAATTTGGATCATTAACATCTCAGGGTCTAAGTTTCCTCATTTGGGCTTGTAGGCCTATCAGGTGCCTTCCAGCTCCAGGGTGTTGCTCCTATAACACCATCCTCCTCTGCCCAAAGGCAGTCTATGATCCTAGGACTTGTTGTTCAGTTCTGCCTGCCTCTTCAGGGACCCCATTTGAGGTTTTCTTGACAAAGATACTGGAGTGGTTTGCCATTTCCTTCTGCAGCTCATTTTACAGATCAGGAAACTGAGGCAAACAGGTTTAAGTGACTTGCCCAGGGTCACACAGGTAGTAAGCTTCTGAGGCCAGGTTTGAACTTGGGAAGATGAGTCTCCTGACTCTAGGCCTGGCCCTCTATCCACTGCACCACCTAACTGCCTGCTCTTATGAGTAGTTAACCTCAACGGTCATTGTAGCTCTAAATTTACGACCTTCTGATCCTGGTACTAGATTTATACCCCAAGGAGTCATAAAGAAAAGATGGACATCTACAAAGATACTGAAAGCATCATTTGTAATGCCCCAAGCACACCATATGCCCATCAATTAGGAAATGAGTGCAAATTATACCTTCTTTCTTTCAACGGATAACAAATAGGAAATTGTTGTCTGTCCTTCATTTTTTAAGAGAACCAAAGACATCATGAGGGTATTGTCCTGACAAGCAAGTGAATTGAATTTAAGTGCAAATAGGACATTAGAGTCGGCTTAACAGTCTGTCACAAGTACTTGTTTGTGCTACCTTGACAGACTATTTCAAGGAGTATGCTTTGTGTCTTTATCTTTGTCTGCTTTGGTGAAAACAGTATTACAAAGCCATTAAAAAAATCATGCCAAGAAAATTTGGCCTTTTTAGACTAGGTCACCTCCTTTACAAGTTACATCAAGCTTATCTTTGGGCC
This sequence comes from Pseudocheirus occidentalis, assembly GCA_028646575.1. NCBI lineage: Eukaryota > Metazoa > Chordata > Mammalia > Diprotodontia > Pseudocheiridae > Pseudocheirus > Pseudocheirus occidentalis. Next base: position 1,848 of record JAQQSW010006598.1, on the reverse strand, counting down.
TAGTTAACTATTAATTATATTAAGGACATTAGGGAAGAAAATTATTTAGTATTTAAACTATTTTTTCATTTTCCTAAAAGTACCTTTCAGAAAGACAAAAACACAACAGAACTTCATGTAGTTATAATGACAGAAATTGACCCCAAGAGTTGAGGAAATGCACTTCTCTCCATTTACTGCAAAGATGGAAGAATATGGATGTGGAGTAAAGGATTTTGCAAACCTTGAAGTGCTATCTATAGAAATGTTAGCTGTCACTTTTATTATCACATATTGTCAGACATAATCTTTTGTTGGTTTTGCTGAACTTTTATTCTTTCTTTTTAATGTCTTGTTTTGTTTTGTTTTTTACAAGAGAAGGTTCTCTGGGGAAAGAAGGGGAGAAATATATTCAGAAACAAATGTGATGTACAAAGAAAAGGCATCAATAATAGTAATAAAAATTAAAAGGAGCTCCATCACTAACATCTTCCCTTCAAAAGAATGCTCATTATCTTCCCCTTCAAATCTCCTTTTTTCCTAATTTCCCTATTACTCTTGAGGCCAACTACCACCCTCCCAATCACTCAGGCTCAAAGTTGAGGGGTCGCCCTCCACTCCTCATCCTCACTTACCATATCCAAACCTTTCTTAGCATCTCTCCTCTGATCCTGACATTGCCCTGAGCAAGCCCTCCTCACCTTATACCTGGACTATTAGAACAGACCCCTGGTTGATCTTTCTGCCACAGGTCTCAGCCCCTTCCCTTTTGCCCCCAAGCCATTTTCATTTCAATTGTCAGAGTGATGTTCCTAAAGAGCAGGTCTGACCTCGGCACCTCTTTACTCAAACCAACTCCAGCGGCTCCCTATCCCCTCTATGATCAAACAGAAAATCCTCTATTTAGCATCCAAAGGCTCCTGCTCTCCTGAGCTGCCCCCCCCCCCCAGACTTCTTCGGCCTTTCGCCTTCTCTTCCTCCCAAGATCCAGGGATGCTGGTCTCCTTGATGTTCTTCAAAGACACTCTTATCTCCTGACTCAAAGCATTCTCCACGATTGTCCCCTATGCCTAGAATGCTCTCCTTCCTTATCTGACTCTTGGATTTCCTGACTTTTTTCAAGTCCCAGCTAAAATTCCACCTCCTACAAGAATTACTCCCGGGGCAGCTAGGTGGCACAGTCAATAGAGCACTGGCCTTGGAGTCAGAAGGACCTAAGTTCAAATCCACCCTCAGACACCCTACCCAAAAACTAGCTGTGTGACCTTGGGCAAGTCACTTGACCCCAATTGCCCTAAAAAAAAAAATAAAAAAGAATTATTCCCCTTAATTCTAGAGGCTTCCCTTTGTTGATTTTTTTCCTGTTTATCCTGTATATAGCTTGTATGAACAGAATTGTTTGAATATTGTTTCCCTCATTAGACCTTGAGGCTAGGTGAGCTCCTTGAGAACAGGCGCCATCTTGTTTCTTTCTTTATGTCCCCAGACTTTGAGCACAGTGCCTGTCACATACATACTACTCACTTAATAGTAATCAGCAGTCCTCCTGGTATCAAGTCTGGCAAAAGGCAGCATTTTTATCATGTAGTAGGCCAGAGAAATTAATTCTCTCTCTCTCTCTCTCTCTCTCTCTCTCTCTCACTCTCACTCTTTCTCTGTCTCTGTCTCTGTCTCTGTCTAAATATGTGTGTGTGTATAAATATAAATTTTTGAGGGGGGAAGGCAAGGCAATTAGGGTTAAGTGACTTGCCCAAGGTTACATAGTAAGTGTGTGTCTGAGGTCATATTCAAACTCAGGTCCTTCTGATTCCAGAGCAGATGTTTTATTCACTGTGCCACCTAGCTGCCCCAGATGACCATATTTTTGTA
>JAQQSW010006597.1:0-13914 GCA_028646575.1 Pseudocheirus occidentalis | reverse complement strand
TTGCCTTTTAGAATTGTCCTTATTTATCTTATTATAGTCATTATTTTTATATTTTCCTGTGTTTTTCTTTCTTCCCACTATATCAATTTATACAAGTCTTCCCATTTTCATAGTTGTCACTATTTACAATATAGTCACTTTCTGTTACATGCATCTCATTGCCCATTATTCCCAATCCAATAAACCCATACCATAATTTTATATAATGTGCCTGCCATAAATATTTTGTTTTATAAGGGACTTTGCTGTCTGTCATCAGCCGCTTGGAGGTATGTGGCCTCTAGTGGAGACACTGTGGCCGAGGCTATAAAGAGTTGAGTAATTTCTCTATAGTAATCCAAAATTGATTCCTAGAGTGGTTGGTCATGTAGGAGTTCCACCAACTAAGTGTATGTAGGTGTATCTATCTTTCATTTAGTGCATCTTTACCTCATAGTGTTTCTTTATCTATAGTGTCTTTAAGTATAATAGAGTTGACCTTTTTACTTTTCAGTTTTATCTGACAGTGTCAATTTTTTCCTGCTGTATTATCTGAAAAAAAAATGATTATACCTCCTGTTTTTTTGGATTGCTTGACATTAAAGGAATTTTGTTCCAGCTTCTCAATTTCTGCTACACATTATATTATTTTGCGTATTAAATATGTTTATTTCATTTGGAAACTTCAATTTAAAAAAAGTCATCTTGTCCTTTTGAATTTGGGGGGAGTAAGTTTCATCCATTCACTTTCAAGCATATAATGGTGAAGCTTGTGTTTTCTTCTATCTGTTGTCAAAAGCTTTTTAAAATTGTTTTTACATGATTTGTTTTTACATTGGCTATATTTTCTAACATATCATTTCCTCCTACAGACTGACTCTCTATAATAGGATGGAAAAGAAAAGAAAAACAGAAATAATCCAAGTCCAACATTATGTGAATGAAAATTATTTGTAAATGCTTGCTATGTTAGAAACACTGCGCTCTGTTATTATATTCCAAACTAAGTTCTGTATATACAAATTTAAGAGTCTGACAGTCCCTGACCTCAAAGAGATGAGGAGATCACATACTGGGAAATGGTAACCTGGGCAAGAAGGGAGTTTTGTTATGGGAAGTCACAAAGATGGTAAATTGTAAGTGAACAATAGGGCAGCCCAGTGATATAGCCTTTCTAGAAACATGTGTAGTGTAGATTTTATTATAGTTCTCAGCAAGAAGTAGGAAATGGTTAGTGAGAAGGGTCTCCATGTAATGGTAGAGTATTTCCAAAGTAAAGATGAGGCATGTAGATGGTACAATGGTTAGAGCTCTGGACCTGGAGTCAGGAAGACCTGAATTCAAATTCAGTCTCAGACCCTTACCAGTTGTGTGACTCTGGGCAATTCATTTCAGTGTCTTCATCTGTAAAATGGGAATGTTAAGCATCTGTTTCCCAGAGTTGTTGTGAGAATCAAAGGAAGGATTTGTAAAATGCTTTGTAAAGCTTAAAGCACCAGACAAATGCTTGTTATTATTCTTATTCATCCATGGAGTATAGAGACAAATAGCTTCTCTTGAAGGCAAAAAGACTTGAATTCAGGTCTTTCTGATGTCCAAATCAGCCCTCTGTCTACTATGACTATGCAACTTTACCTCTGGTTATTGTGAAACCAAAAAAGAGGTAATTTTTTTGACCAGGTATCAGTGATATGTACAGGTATGCATATGCATACCACTGATCAGAAGCCTGGGATTCTACAATCAATCTTGTGAATTAAAAGGATAAATATTTGCAAATCCTGCCTCTGCCTTTCTCCAGCCCCTTTCCCAAGGAGATATAGATGAATACACATTAGTGTACGGAGACACTTCTTTCCCTCTTCCTCCTCAGTGAGTCTTGCTTACTTTCCCATAATGCATTGCTCCTCAAGTTTTCCGTCTGAGTCAGACTTTAGTACTTTCTTCAGAACATAGCGCCTAGAAATGTCTCTGTATCATACCGGCTCTATCATTCTTCCATCACTGACTTTATTTTCTTAATATTTGGGCATATCCCAGGGTTTCTTCATCTCTACCTTGTCTCTTTTCTTGGACCTGCTTTGGCGATACAGTTATTTTCACAAAGTCGACAGGATTGAATTCCTTCCTAAAGCCAGTGACATTAGAGTTCTTTCAAGAGCTGAGTGCCTGCTTTGAATAAGGATTGGCCTTGCAAACTGTACAAACAGACATGAGCCACAGTTTTCTGCTGAAAACGCCTCTCAGATTATGAATTGGTGCTTTGTAGAAAGCTATCTTCAGACCTTGAGTTTCAAAGACCTGACCAAAAAGCAAGTGAAGGCTATAGCATTTGATGAATGTAAAACTAATACTCAGAATCATTCAGTGACTGAGCAGTGTTCACTGTGCTGTGTTGATTCTTTTCCAAAAGGTGTCCTGTTCAACTTTGAGCTGCAATCTTAGACCCTGAAATGAACCTGGACAGTGAGGCCCATTTACACAACAGTTATTAATCACTTCCACTATATAAAGTACTGTGCTAAAGGACATAAATGATAATTAAGACATATACCCCTAATAGAAGTCTACTGAATGCCAGGCACCATTCTCTTTGGTCAGAAAATTGGGTGTAGACTGAGCTGGTACAACTCAGATAGGCGTTGTTATGCAGTATTTAATCATTGCTTTTAGGATCTTTTTCTGTTCAGTTAGATTTAATTTTCCAAAAGCACCATTAATTGCTCACAACTCATCCAACTGGTTGCAGAATGTCTACCATGGTTTTATATATTGTCTCATTGTTGACACTGACCTTGATGAAATGATCCCTTTGTGATTTTCTCATTGACCCACGAAATCTTTACAATTAATGTCTTTCCTCTATGTAAATTTTCTTTAGGCACCCTTCCTTATAGGCAGTCCCTGATAGCACTCTTGAACTGGGGAGATAGATCCTGTTTGGGCTTGCCCCCTTAGTAGTCTGGATGCCACTTTGAATGGCTGTCAGGGGTAGAGACCCTGAGACCTTGAGACCACATGAGACCTTTTGACCAAATGCAAGTGTTACAGAACAAATCCTTTTATTAAGGTGATTTGTTTTGTGAAGTTTAGATTCAGTCAGAGGTTTGCACCTGAGGACAAGAGGGCCACATGTGGCCTTGAGACCCCAGGTTTCCCCACCCCTGAGCTAGCTTGTACTCCCTTTCCCCATCTCATCCTTTGTCTCAGTCCATGGCTTCAAAGTCTTGGTGCTTTACTGTCGTTTCTTGCCTTGACTAGTCTCTTCCCCCTCCTCTCACAGTCACCAGTTGGGAATTGGTTCCTTTTCCTCTGCTGGCTGGCCCTAATCAGATGTCTCAGGCCTCCGACAAATTCCTACTTGTGTGCATCCTTCCACTGAGCTACTCTTATCTCCTGCTGTGGCTTGCAGGACCCCCAGAGATTCTAGAGTTGGGTGCCCTCTCTCTCTCCCTGTTTTGTTACCTTCTGAAGCTGACTCAGTTTTCTCAGATTTGTTCTGACAAGCGTGGACTGTTTATCCGGCTTTAGGCTACCAGCACCACTCTTTCAAGCACCAGCTAGCTTCAGGAGCCATTGTGAGAGCTGGCCCTTTTTTTGCTGGCTTAGTTCCTATCTCATCTTCTCTAGTTTCTGCAATTTTCTGGAGTTAGTGCTGTCTTTCTTTGATTAGCCCTTCTAACCTCTGCTGGCTTCTGGCCATCTTTATGGGCTGTTCTGGCATGGGGGGAGGAGCTTACTTAGCTTTCTTTTTGTTCTTTTTCATCACTCGGTCTCTAATCCTTGAAAATACTTACTGATGTTTCTATTGTGTGTGTGTGTGGGGGGGTCCTTTTTGACATTTCCCTTTATCACCTTCTGCATTTGTTCTTGTGGTGAGTTAATTATCACCAAATAAGAAAGATTAAATTTTCCTTGAAATATGATTGTATTTTTAAGGGGGAAGGGAAAAATCTCAATTATATTTATAGCTTACTAAACTTAAATGAATTATTGAAAAAATTGCCCTATACCTTAATCCTTATATTAATTATTTTTAAGAACTTGATCACAGTATGGGAAAGGCTGTCTTTCACATTTTTGAACCAGGATTAAAACTATTTGAATAGACATTCATAATGCTTTGGGTCCTCGAATGAATGCTTATCATATATTTTGAATTGAAGCTGTAAAATCCATTTTCAATGCTCATTAACTAGTGGTTGCTGAACTGAGGGGCCAGAAGTAGAAAATGTAAAAGCGCCAATAAGATGCTTACTTCACAAGCCAGCAGAGGCTAGAGGTGCTGTGGGAGTGATTATGTGGTGTCTCTAAAGGGTAGGAACTGATCTATTTGCTATTCGACTTGTCTTTGTTTCCTGTACATTGTTGCTATTAGAATTGAGCCATTAAAAAGGTTAATTTGCAGTGTGTATTTGAAATGATAAAGAATTGCTAAGCTTGAGATAAATCATTAAAATGAAAGCTGTTCTTGTCTTCTTGCTATTGGGTCTGACTTGTCAGTATTGTGCATCTCTGCCTCATTTCCAGACCTGGCTTCATGGGGCACATAGGGCCTTAGAAAAATGACCCTTGCACTGTGTTTGTGGGAAAGAAGCACTTGTGAGGTCAGTAGCAGGAAAACTTTAAAGGACAGGGCTGTTGCCCAGGACAGCTTGCCTCTTGAAATGGTCTAATTTTGAGGAATGAGGCAGAGTGTAGTGGGGAATAAGGGTTGAGGACATTAAGAGTCTATAAGAGGGTCTTTGAATAGAAGAGAAATATAGGGGCTCACAATGTGGTTCACCAACTTCATAACTTTGTCCAGGCCTAGTATTGTGAATGACTGAGAAAGCAACAACTACCACCACCACAACAACTGTAACTGCAACAAAACAAAACTTTACATCTTCCAATCTCAGAATGGCCAGTAACTTTAGAGATCCCTTGGTCCAGTCTCCTTTACCACATGTAGGGACATGGTCTCCATTCTTCAGAGATGATCATCTGTTTTGTGTTTCCAGTGACAAGGAGCTCCCAGCACTAAACCATCTCTAAAGCATTGTGTAAATATGAACCACTGCTACCACCCTGGGAAGCTAATGCTATTTTTGGATGGTTCTCTTAGTTTTTTTCTTCTTCATATTGAGCCAAAATCTCCATATGAGCTGCTTTCAACCTTTACTTCTAGTTCTACTGTTTGGGGCCAGCAGAAGAAATTTGCCACTATGACAGTGGTTCTGATACATAAAGTCTATATTATGCCCAGTTTTACCCTCAGCCGCACCCCAATTTTCATCTTCAGGCCAAATATCTCCAAGGAAAGGGTATGCACAGTTTTATAGCATTATAGCACTTTGGGCATAGTTCAAAATTACTCTCCAGAATGGTTGAACTAGTTCATAACTTTACCAACAGGATATTACTGTCCCAATTTTTCCATATTCCTTCCAACATTTGTCATTTCCCTTTTCATATTAGCCAATCTGATTGATGTGAAGTGTTGTGTCAAAGTTGTTTCAGTTTGTGTTGTTCCAATCAATAGTGATTTAGAGCATTTTTTCACATGACTCTTAAAGATGACTTGGATTTCTTCTTCTGAAAACTGCCTGTTCATATCCTTTGACCATTTATCAATTGGGGAATGACTTGTATTCTTATAAATTTGATCCCATTCTCTATATATTAGAGAAATAAGACCTTTATCAGAAAATAAACTTGTTCTAAATTTCGCTCCCTTCTTCCCCCCAATTTTCTGTTTTCCTTCTAATCTTGGCTACCTTGGTTTTGTTTGTGCAAACACTTTTAATTTATTGTAGGCACAGTTATCTGTGTTCCATTCTGTAATGCTATTTCTTGTTTGGTCATAAGTTCTTCCCTTGTCCATAGATTTCACAGGTAAAATATTACATGCTTTTGTAATTTGTTTATGGTATCACCATATATGTCTAAATCACATACCCATTTTGACCTTATATTGATATATAGTGTGAGATGTTGGTCTATACCTAGTTTGTTGCCAAGTACTTTCCAGTTCGCCCAGCAGTTTTTCTCAGATAATGAGTTCTTAACCCAAAATCTTGGATCTTTGGGTTTGTCAAACACTAGATTACTGTGGACATTTACTACTTCATATTGTGTACCTAATCTGTTGCATTGATCCGCTACTCTCTGTCTTAGTCAGTACTACCATTTGATGATTACCATTTTATAAAATATATTGAGATCTGGTATTGCTAGGCCACCTTCCTTCACATTTTTTTCATTGATTCCCATCATATTCTTAACATTTTGTTCTTTAAGATGAATTTTGTTATTATTTTTTTCTTGCTTTATAAAATAATTTTTGGTAGTTTGGTATGGCACTGAATAAGTAAATTAAATTCAAGTAGAATTTAATAAGTAAATTAAATTCAAGTAGAACCATTTTAATTACATTGACTTAGCCTACTCCCTATTTGTATAAAAAGTGTTTTGTAGTTGTGTTCATATAGTTCCTGGGTTTGTCTTGACAAGTAGACTCCCAAGTATTTTTAATGTCTACCATTATTTTAAATGCAATTTCTCTTTCTGTCTCTTGTTGCTGGACTTTGTTGGTAACATATAAAAATGCTGATGATTTGTGCAGATTTATTTTCTATCCTGAAGCTTTGTTAACGTTGTTCATTATTTCCACTAATTTTTCAGTTGGTTCTCTAGGATCCTCCAAGTATACCATCATATTATCTGCAAAGAGTTTTGTTTCTTCATTGCCTATTTGAATTTCTTCAAATTCTTTTTCTTTTCTTATTGCCATAGATAGCATTTCTAGTATGATACTGATAATGGGCATCTTTGCTTCAACCTTGATCTTAGCTTATCCTCATTATAGATGAGGCCTCCTGATGATTTTAGATTGAGACTACTTATTATTTTAAGGAAATTCCATTTAATCCTATGCTTTCCACTTTTTGAATAGGAATGAGTTGTATTTTGTCAAAAGTTTTTTCTACATTTATTGAGATAATCATATGATATTTTTCTTGTTTTGTTACTGATATACCACTACATTTCTAATTGAATTTAATGCAGTCCTGAATGACATTGCTTTCTGTGGTGATTTTTTAAGAATATAAACATTGAAAGTCAGATTAAGGTCCTTCATATTACTGGGAGATGGTTTCTTAAGGTAGGAATTTGTAAACTACCCCTTCAAATTGATCTTTTCAGTATCCACTTATGATATCACAGGAGTTTATGCCAAATTTGTCTGGGGCATTTCTCTTTGTATCCCTTTTTACAGTGAAAGATCATCTCTTAAATTCTTTTTGAAATTTAGTATACAGGTGTGGAAGAATTGTGGTTAACAAAGCCTTTTATTCTTTTTGTGCAACCTTTGAAATTTACAAGGCATTGGTTGTCATCTTAATTTCTCTCAGTACTACGTCATGAATTTTATATGGCACATTTGTGGAACTGCAGAATGGAAATGTGCAGTCAAAGAACTTTATGGTTTGATGTAAGTTGAGAACTATTTCATTTTTAACTGTGCCTTAAGCCCTGAACTGATATATCTGTAATGTGAACAGGATAGTTTGATCCTGCAAGAGATCTTAGCTATTATAATTCTCTCAAACAATCAAAGAGAAAGTCTTAGCAGTTGGCTGGAGAATCAGTCAGGTAAGGTGAGGAGGACTGAGAGGACAGTATTGTGTTGTTGGAACTCTCTGCTGTCTGAAGTGTTATCTTCTTGGATAAATGTCACCTATCAGAAGCACAGAGACAAACTAAAATTTTGCCACCAATTTATTGAGCCTTCCCTGCTGGCAGTCTATTTTACAAAAGGGAGATAGACCGTGACTTTTTTGAAAAAGGTCTTTTAAGTGGTTGTGCTGATACACTATTGAAGTTTAATTTCTTTATTAGAAACCAATAATGCATTCTCCTTTTCATAAAGAGTTATTTTTAGGAGAAACTGGATGAAGTCAGAGATGCTATAGATCAGTTTTCTTTTTATAGCTTAATTAGCATATTTCAAAGCAGACAGATAGGAGATGACTAGTGAGTGAATCCTTGCCCAAGGAGCCAACCTTGTCCTCAGGCCCCTCCTACCATGTCAAGTCCTAGATCCCTGAAAAGCATCCAGCTGAGCTGAGCTCAGTGGCTAAGAATTTGTTACCCTGGCCTTCCCTTGCAAACTAGCATGAATGAATATAGTTGCCCAATCCCCTTGGTTCTTTGTCCATTTTAGCTTTACTTTTTTTTCCTTACCTCATACTTTCTCAATAGACTTTCTTTAGTCCTTTACCCTGGACTTCCCTGGCTTTCCAAAACTCAAATTCCCTCTTACTGCTGAAATTCATAGTAGTCAGCTCCTCTTCATATTGGAAAAGCATTAATGTCCTATTATCCTTCTTACTAGGAATACATCTCCAGCATTTGAGGTCACAGCATTATGGTGAATAATTAACATGTTCTGCCACTTACTAAGTCATTCATCTTTTTAGTGGCCTCTTCAGAGACAGATCAGTGAGAGACCTGGTTTTATTATGTGGCTGACCTGTAGTGGCATTTCCCATGTTTCTTGTGTTCTCATGACTGCTTATTTTGCTGTAAGTAGAAAAGGTTACTTCTTTGGGATGGTTGAAAGTTGATACTCCTGCCTCTGTCCATGCTGTAATCATGCCTTCCTTTTTTATATGCAAATATGTTTGTTGAATTGAAATTCATGTGTATGATGATACTTTAGAACAATATTGAACAAAGCTGCCATTTAACTTAATTTCTTGGATAATTTTGCCATAACTGATGACTGTAGGCCAGATCATAATGGATCTCAGTGAGTGGGGAAATCTTTTTTCCTGGCCCAAATTCCAGGGATTAGCAGTAAGAGTTCAGATAACACCTAGCATTCTATTGAATCTTCTTGCTTTTAGATTGTTTGGAGAACTTTGGGCCATCCTCAAAACATCTGCACTGTGGTATCAAGTAAAGTGAGCCGTTGCCAGTTATGTACTTACTAGTGAGCTGATCCAAATTATAGTAAAAAAAAATGATTGTCCTGATCTGATGACAACACAGCCTAGGGATTCTGGATAACTACCAATTGCTCCTGTCACATATCTCTAAAAAATATGGCCTTTGCTGTCCTTCATAGAAGCTGGAAGAGGAAACTGTCTAGATATATATCCAATGAAACATTGAAACTTTGACTGTGTTGTATTCTTATTTCTAAATCCTGTGTTGTAGAAGCTAGCCCATATTGCCTCCCCATTTCCTGCCTGTAATTTGCACCATCTCCACAGATTTGGTTGGTATGATAAACACCTTAAACAGTTCTGATGGGTAGGAAAAAATTACAGGCCATAAAAATAGAGACATCTGCATCAGTATCAATCTTAGACTATTGAACAGGAGGGGAAGTAGCTATAGAATTTCTAATGTTTCATTTTGAACTCTACCTGTATTGGAGTCACTTTAGGATAGCTTTGTATGAATCCATGATAGTTTGACTAATTTCCATAAATTTGCATTGCTGATGCTATTTTAATTTCAGTCAACAGTGTCATTCTGGGTATCTCACATAAGCATACAGGTATGAAACATAATACTTCATCCAAGGGAATTAAATCTTTCTCAGTGAATAGATAATTATAAATAAACACACAAGTCAAATTCTTCTTCTCCAAGACTGCAATACCTTTTTGGATTCTAAAATGCCATCACTGAACCATTGAGAGAGAGTTGTTCCTTGACTTTCAGTATGTGAAATTCAGTGCTACTGGTTTTAAAAGGAACTGTACCATTGAATGAAAACAGGTGGCATTCACAATCTGAAACTTTTTTTGTGGGCTGCCAAAGAATTCACTAAAATGTTATCCCCAAGGACTGGTAAGGACTGTCTGTCACTTGAATTGAATTTACTGTGGAAAATATTTAGCTTTAGTGTGTATGGTATATAACAGAGGTGTCACCCTGGCCTTCGACAGGGACCAGATTAAAATATAATTGTAAAATACTTAACATAATAAATAAGAATGCAACACAACATAGATAATGTTGATTTCTCATTTTCTAAATCAATATGCATCTTCAGGCATCCATTTCTATTTGAGGTTAACACCACTAGTGTAGAAATATCAGCATAAAGTTTCAATTGAGATCTCTCTGTAACAAGGCATGGGAAAGAAGATAGAAAACTTTTACTATTCTAACCTATAACAAATCAAGGATTAGCCATAATCATTTGGAGAAAAATGATTTTCTGTTGAGTGAAATGAAGTTTGGAACTAAATCATCTGGAATAAAGTCATCTGTTCATAGTCTATAGTAATACCTCATTCTATTTTCTTAATCTAAGGATTTATTAAAGAAAAGTATATGTTTGTATATTAGAATATGATACAGCCCTTTAAAATAGAAATACATACAGCTTTGAAACTGTAGTGGGAATTTAAACAGACAAAGTTTAATTTGAGAGAACTTCTTATTCTTTCTCTTGAAAAGTACTCTGGGGGTGGCTAGGTGACACAGGGGCTAGGTGGCACAGTGAGTAGAGCACTGACACTGGAGTCAGAAGCACCTGAGTTCAAATCCGGCCTCAGACACTTGACACACTAACCATGTGACTTTGGGCAAGTCATGTAACTCCAATTGCCCTCCATAAAGCAAGCAAGCAAGAAAGAAAGAAAGAAAGAAAGAAAGAAAGAAAGAAAGAAAGAAAGAAAGAAAGAAAAGTACTCTGAGTGGGAATGATTGTGAGTAATCAATATCATACTTTCATGTCCCAAGCAAAAACATGGGTGCTGTATTTATAGCTGAAAACAGAATGATTTATTCACACTATTTCTTGTATTAATTTATTTCTTCTTCTGAAATAAATATTCTACTTAACAGGTTCAGCTACTGTGTATATTCTGTAGGTTAGCGTACTGTTTGTTTCCATTCATTGTAGGATATAGTAAACATGTGTTCTTCCTCAGGCTGTTGGATACTACTGCATACAAAGCTCAAATCCTGAGTATTCTCTATGCTCTTAGACACCATAGAACTTCTCCTTAGACTAGGGCAATCAGTTGGACCTTGTCAAGCCCTTCATAATCTTGATGTCACCTTTTCAGTCTTCTTAACACCTATTAACTGCCACCTCCCTTCCCCACCTTTCCACAGCCTCTGCTTTAAAATGACACTGGCTTCTTTTTTTTCCTCTCACAAGTTGTTCCATCTCCTGACTCCAGCCACTTTCACTGACTGTCCCCTATGTCTGGAACTTTCCCCCTACTCATCCTCGAATTCTGCCTTTTCCAGGTTCCCTTAATTCTCAGCTCAAATCCCAGCTCTTACTCAGCCTTTCCCAGACCTCCTTGATCTTGGCCACTATCCCCTGGAGGTTATGTCCAGTTTATTTGCTTATTCAGTTGTTTCATCTTGTCTGTGCCATTAGATGATGACCTCTTTGAGAGCAGTCACTTTTATGTGCCTTTCTTTTTGTCCCTACATTTAGCACAGTGCCTGGTATGTAACAGGAGTTTAATAAATGCTTACTGACTTAGATTGTCGTCTTTGTGTAACTTCTCCCTGTGTCAGTCAGTGAAAGGCTTCTCCAGTAGTCCAATAGCCTCATTGTATGGATAAGAAAACTGAGACTAAGAAGGTTGAAAGTCCCATCCAGAAAGTGAGGAGATGCTTTTGGATTGGTAGGAAAATAAAATTTTGAGAAGATTTCACCAATTTTCTGTAGTTTAGATTCTCTTTTCCTGTTCTTTTTTGTGTAGCTGTCAGTAATTTCTCTTTTACTTTTAGTTTTTATCGTTACCTTTTTTTCTTTACCCAAGGGTAATTTCCTTGGGAACACTTCTCCCTTCCCCTCCTAGAGAGCCATTCCATATCACAAATAATACTTAATAAAAAAGAAAGAAAAAAGAAAAGGAAAAAAATCAACAATACTCAGCATCCTGAAAAAGGCTTAATGCATGTGCCATCTTCAACATTTTTTGACGTCCCATGTCTGTAAGGGCAAAGCGATGCATTTTCTTCACATTTTAGCAATATTTGCTTTTGATTTTTTGGGTGTTATTTTTTCCTGTTTATTTTGTTCTAGTAATTGTGTATATTGTTTTATTGTCTCTGTTTATTTCACTGTGCATTAGTTCATGTAGTTCTATTTATCATATTTATTCTTATAATTCATAAAATTCCATTACTTTCCTGTACCACCACTTGGTTCTCCATTCTCCAGTCAATTGGTATGTGTTTTGTTTCTAGTTCTTAACTACCACAAAAAGTGTTACTATATGAATATGGTGATTTTTTTTTATCAGTGTCTTCTTTGAGGTTTCTCAACTTAGTACTCAAATCTCTGGGTCAAAGTCTACGGACATTTTAGTCACTTTGTTTGCATAATTACAAATTGCTTTCACAAACAGTTGTATTGATTCACAGATCTACCATCAATTTACGGGAATGCCTATCACCCTACAACCCCTGCAACATTGATATCCATTGTAATCTTTGCCAAGTTGTAGAATGTGAAGTTGCATTTCATAGTTCTTTTGATTTGCATTTCTCCTGTTATTAGTGATTCGGAGAATGCTTTCCTGTGATTGTCAATAGCTTGCAATTCTCTTTTTGAGCACTGGTCATATTCTTTTTTTCTTTTTCTTTTTTGGAGGGGGAAAGGCAGGGCAGTTGGGGTTAAGTGACTTGCCCAAGGTCACATGGCTAATAAGTGTTAAGGGTCTGAGTCCAGATTTGCGTTCAGGTCCTCCTAACTCCAGGGCTGCTGCTCTATTCACTATGCCACCTAGCCACCCTAACACTGCTCAAATTTTTTAACCACTTAGCTATTTGGCCTTATATAACTGTTATTTGTTTTGGATATGCACCGTGTATGTATGTATATTCATACTTATGTTAATTGTTTATATATTTTAAATAACTAATCCTTGCCTTGGAAATGTGGTGCAAAGATGTTTGTTTGTTTTCCCTCTCAGTCAGTCACTTCCCTTGTTAAGTTAGGTGCATTGATTTCATTTGTGGAGAAGTTTTTCAGTTTCTCATCAACAAAATTACATATTTTATCTTCTGTAATTGTCTCTGTCTCTTGGTTGGTTAGAAATATATCTCCACATCTACCCATAATTGTGAGGTGTATGTGCTATTCTTTCTTATTTTTTATGATATCATCTTTAATATTCAGGGCATAACCATTTGGAATGTATTGTGGAATGTGGTTTAAGTTGTTGCTCTAAGATTAAGTTTTCCCAGACTGCTTTTATAGTTTTTTTCCCCAGAAGTTGTTGTCAAAAAAGGAGTTCTTTCCTAAGTAATTTATACTTTATTTTTTATTAAACATTGGGTTATTAAATTTGACTCTTTCTGTTATCTCCCTTGTTCCATTGTTATACCTCTTTTGGTTTGGGGATTTTTCACCAATAACAGATGGTTTTGATGATAGCTTCTTTATACTGTAGTTTGAGGTCTACATGGGCTCTTCCCCCTCATTCTTGCTTCTTTTCATTAAATCCTTTTATATTATAGCTCTTTAATTTTTTCAAGTGAGTTTTGTTATTATTTTATTCCATTCTGTAAAGTATCCCTTTCACAATTTGAAAGGTATAGAATTAAATTTGCAAATTAATTTTGGTAGTTTTGACATTTTTACAACTCAACAGTAAGCACTGGTTATTCCTGAAAGTATTTGTTCTTTCCATATTTAAGCCATATTTTGCAGTTTGAGTGCATAACATCATCTGTATTCTTTGGTAAATTATTTGATTATTATTTAATTACATTTAAAAACATATTCTGCATTTGTAGATCCTATATTTGAATGCATGCTGCCATGGAGGGGGGAAGATGAGAGAGAAGGGGAAAAATTTGAAACTCAAGGGACTGTGGAACAGAATGTTGTAAACTAAAAGTAAATAAACAAATTATGTGTGTGTATATGTATACACACACACATACACACACACA
>JAQQSW010006596.1:0-13914 GCA_028646575.1 Pseudocheirus occidentalis | reverse complement strand
AGGGCCCTCCCAGCTCTGACATCCTGTGTTCTGAGGGCCCTCCCAGCTCTGACATCCTGTGTTCTGAGGGCCCTCCCAGCTCTGACATCCTGTGTTCTGAGGGCCCTCCCAGCTCTGACATCCTGTGTTCTAAAAGATTTTCATCTCTGACATTTTATGTTTCAAGGTTTCTTCTACCTGGACAATTCTGTTCTGTTCTAACTTTCTCCTCTTCCTGCCACCACTTCTAGCAGATTTTGTTTTACATTTCCCTTCCAATTAATCAAGTCAACAAGTATTTACTCAACCATACAATGTGCCAAGCACTGGGAATACAAAGAATGGCCAAAGTCAGTCCCTGCTTTCATGGAGCTCACAGTCTCTTGAAGCAGGTGATATGCGGAGGGAAATAACATGCCAACAACTAGGCACAAACAAGACACATACAGGGTAACACTGGAGATAATCCATTAGCATTAAGAGTGATTGGGAAGGGCTTTGGGCCAAAAAGCAGGATATGAGCTGCAACCTGACAAGCTGGGGAATCCAGGAGGCAGGGAAGAGGCGGGAGAGCATTCCAGGCATGGGGCAGCCCCTCTCCTCCCCAGAAGCCAGGAAATGGAGCCTCTTTTGCAAGCAGCAGCAAAGGAATCAGTGTTGCTGGGCTGTAGAGAAGAAAAGAAGAAAAGTATGAGGATTAGAACGACCAGAGAAGGCTCTAAAAGCCAAGCAGAGGACTGTGCATTTGGTCCTGGAGGTGACTGAATGGGGGGAAGGAGGGGTGTAGGGGATGACGTGGTCAGAACTGGGCTTTGGCTGATGACTGGACTGGAGTAGGGAGAGACTTACAGGCAGCCCCACCAGCCTGGGATGACAATAGTGCAGGAGCGAGGTGATAAAGATCCACGCCAGTGTCAGAGGGAGAAAGGAGACATGTGGGAGAGATGTTGCTCAGTCCTTTCAACTGTGTCCAACTCTCTGTGGGGTTTTCTTGGCAGAGATTCTGGAGTTGTTTGCCATTTCCTTCTCCAGCTCATTTTACAGATGAGAAAACTAAGGCAAATTAGGGTAAAGTGACTGGCTCAGGGTCACACAGCTAGTGAGTGTCTGAGGCTGGATTTGAACTCAGGGACTGGTGCTCTTTCTGTTGCACCACCTAGCTGCCCCAGGAGTGATGTTAAGAAGGTGAAGTACGCAGGATTTCGCCACAGATTGGAAACAGGATGTGAGAGAGTGAATAGGCAAGGGTGATTACTAAGTCGGGAGCTGAGATGACTGGGAGATTGGTGGTGCCCTCTAGTGTGCATAGTGTTGTGGAGAAAGAAGAACCTGATTTGAATCCCTGAACTCTTACTTCAGCTAAGACCCTGAATGAATTAACCCCTCTGAGTCTCAGTTTTCTCATCAGTAAAATGGGGATCATAATTGTGCATCCCTGGCAAGGTTTTCTAGAGACTCAAATGGTATAATGTTTGCAAAGTTCTTAGCAAAACTGAAATCTCTACATACATGTCATCAAACCTTATTATTCTATGAGGTCTCTTACCTGTGACCTTCCTTGATTCAATGACCTAAGTAAGTGAAGCCCCTCCCCATTTTTTTTTTGTTTTTTGGAGGGTGGAAGGCAGGGCAATTGGGGTTAAGTAACTTGTCCAAGGTCACACGGCTGCTAAGTGTTACGTATCTGAGGCTGGATTTGAACTCAGGTCCTCCTGACTGCAGGGCTGGTGCTCTATTCACTGTGCCACATAGCTGCCTCCCTCTCCCCATTTTTAAACTTTCTTTCTTTGTCTTTGTATCTGGGGGAGGGGCTAGCATCCTTACACACACAGTAGGTTATCAATTAAGTTTGTGGATTAAAGGAAGTCCCACCTTGGCCACTAGGAGGCAGTGCCAGCCTCTTCATGCCACCAGCTAGATTTGCCTCTGCCTGCAGCCTGCCAGGTGGGCTCCAAGCCCTGGGATCCCAAGCCAGTGGCAAGAGCTCTAAGTTTTCATGAACAAAGGAAGATGTCTGGACACAGCGAGAGAATATGAACTCATCGCTCTTTCTCATGACAAACCCGTATTGGTGTATCTACAGGGAGCTCATGAATATATTTACTTCTGGATTTCAGGGCTGCTATTGATTAGCAGTGGCCCCTGACCTCCTGCAAGCATTGAACAAACAAGATGTAGGTCTGGGGGGCAATTGCTTTCTTTCTGATCTACTCAGCTGATTATTATTGATTATCTACTCAGGCTATGTTAATTTCCTTTTTGACAGTATCTCCCCTTAGAACAGTTCCTGGGGTGGTCTTGCTGCATTATTGTTCCCTGGGTTTTTTGTGTAGTTTTTTTCAGTACAATACATTACTCCTCTGAAAGATTCATTCAAAGTTTTCTCATCCTGCCCACTGCCTTTGCCAGGCCCACGCCAGGCATTGACTTCACAATGGACATTCCCCCAAACAATTCTGTCTCTTCATGGAGTGACAAGATCCCAGGAATGTTGCAGAAAATGTCTGTTCCTTTGTATGATTGGGAGAGTGGTGTGGTAGGAAAAGCCCTGAATTTGGGATTAGGAGATAGAGGTTTGAGTTTAGATTTCCCTTCCTTTCTCTCCCCTTCCCTCTTCTCCCCTCCCCTTCTCTCCTTTCCCCTCCCCTCTCCACCCTTTCCCTCCCCTCTCCTTTCCTCTCCTTACCTCTCCTTTCCTTTTCCTTCCTTCCTCTCCCTTCCTTCCTTCTCTCCCTCCCTCCTTCCTTTTCCTTCCTTCCATTCAGTGTTTTATAGCAGCTCCTATCCCTGAAATGTTCTAAAATACTTCACAGCTTTAGCTTCCTTTAGTTCCAGGTCCCTCCCACTCTGACATTTTCTCTTCTATGCTCTCAGGTCCCTTCCTTAGTTAATCTTCTATGATATGATGATTAATGTCACTTATAGTGAGAGGCAGTGTAGAGTAGGAGAAGGTTATAGGGTCTAGCACAGAGAGACCTTAGTTGTGGTCCCAGCTCCCATATTGCTCATTCTGTGACCCTGGGAAGGAAGGTTTCATCTTTGATTTCTCCTCATCTATAAAACGGGAATGACAACACTTGCACTCCTTTTCTTCCCCCTTCTCCCTCGTGGGAGGGAGAACAAAGGCTTTGCAAGTCATAGACATATTGCCAATTATAACATTGCATCACATCATATTGTTGTTGTTCAGCCCTTTTCAGTGCTGTCTGACTCTTCCTGACCCCATCTGCGGTTTCTTGGCCAAGGTTTGCCGTTTCCTTCTCTAGCTAATTTTACATTTGAAGAAACTGAGGAAAATGGTGACTTGTCCAAGGTCACACAGCTAGTGAGTGTCTGAGGGCAGATTTGAAGATGAGTCTTCCTGACTTCAGGACCAGCACTCTATCCACTATGGTGCCACCTAGCTGCTCTAACATATCCTATAATATCAAATACTACATATTATTATTATTATTATTATTACATATAACAAATCATATTATGTATAAATATTGACCTATGTCAATGCCAGATACCATTAGCATCCTCTGGGATGTTTTAAGAGGGCTGACAAGGGATTCATCATCATGACTCTATAACTTGCGACTTTTTCTCTCTTACTTGTAGAGGGGAAGGAAGGTTGAGTTGTTTGAGCTCCAGACTTATACACTAGTTGTACAAGCCGAGATTCAGACTAATAGATTTTGGGGCAACTAGGTGGCACAGTGAATAGAATACCTGGAGTCAGGAGGACATGAGTTCAAATCCAGCCTCAGACACTTAACACCTGCTAGTTGTGTGACCTTGGGCAAGTCACTTAACCCCAATTGCCCTGCCTTCCCCCTTCCAAGAAAAAAAACAGACTAATAGATTTCTGAATCTAAAAGCATTTTATTTTTTAGCCTGGCCTAGTGAATGGAGCCTGATACTTGAATCCAAAAGACCTGAGTTCATGTTCTTCTCCTTCTATTAGCTTCATGACTTCAGGGAAAGTAAATCTGACTTCTCTGTGCCTCAGTTTCCTCATCTGTGAAATGGTATAATAATTCCCAGCCTATCTCCCTGACATGATTGTTTTGAGGAAAACATTTTGTAAAACTTAATCACTAGAGAGATGGAAGCAGTTTTTATCTGGGGGTCAGGTAGAAGAGAGGTTCAAAAGATGCAGTGTTTTTGAAGAGGGAAATATCTGCTGGAATCAGTCCTGTTTTGTGGATCCATACATCACCGGGCGCACCTGCTGCTGGAGTTATTACAGGGACTACAGGGAGTGGGGCGGAAACTGAATCAACCCAAGGAGTAAATAAAATGAATGGAAATACATAAAACCTTCTCTTTTTCGAACACAGCACCATAATGTCTCATTTTATAATCACCATTTTTCTATAACCACTTTAAAAATTAATGCCTGAACATTTTCAGACATGGCCAATGTGTTGGTGTGTTTTGCTTGGCAGTAATTCTTTACTACAAGGCAGGTTTCTAGGGGGTGGGCATGGAAGGGGGATGTAGAAGAGTCTCTGGGAAGTGACAGGGATGTAAATAAGAAAGAAATGATGATGTCTTGGTTTGGTCCCAAGGAAGATCTAGATGAAGGCTCCCTTCTTTCCTTATGGAGATGGGGAGTAGGTACTATGGGTGTGGAATTCGGAATATATAGTCCAATTTTTTTTTGATAGGTTGGGTAGTTTTGCTGAATTTCCCCCCCCCCTTCTTTTTCTTTATTATAAATGATAGCTCCCTGGGAGAAGGAGGAAAAGGGATACACTGGCGAATGTAGATGTAAAGACAAAAGATAGAGATAAAAATTCATATTTTAATGAAAATTATAACCATAGTTTATATTCATAAAACACTTTAAGATTTGTAAAGTGCTTAAAATGGCATGTGTTACCTCATTTGATTGTCACAACAAGTCTGTGAGGTAAATGCTATTATTCTTCTCATTTTACAGATGGAGACACAGAGACTGAGTGATTTACCCAGAGTCACACAGCTGGGAAGCATTTAAAGCAGGATTTGAACTCAGTCCTCTCTCTATCCTCTGTACCTCCAGACCCAAGATCAGCTTTAAAATACAATGGCAAGAACAAATATGGGACCTCCAGTAAATGCTAGATGGGAGTCATATCTAGAGATTGGTTTTAGCTTCTTGCTTTAACTCAGTGTGGTATATGTGAAATGGTGAAAAATTCAAGTGTAAGTGTCAGATGGGTATCTCAGATTCCAAGTTCATGAGAAAAGAAAGGACATGGCTAGGTGGTGCAATAAATAGAGTACTGGCTCTGGAGTCAGGAGGATCTGAGTTCAAATCCAGCCTCAGACACTTAACACAAAAACTAACCATCTGACCTTGGGCAAATCACTTAATCCCAATTGCCCTCCAAGAAGAAGAAGAAGAAGAAGAAGAAGAAGAAGAAGAAGAAGAAGAAGAAGAAGAAGGACACAAATTAACACAATCACCAAATTTGTATTAAATGTCTACTATGTCTACTATGTCTACTAGGCATAGGCATTGTTTTGGTCCTGGGGATCCCCAAAAATTAAATAATCTCTGCCCTCAAGATACTTATTTTCTACTTTTATTGTTATTCAGTTGCATATGACTCTTCCTGATCCTATTTGGGGTTTTCTTGGCAAAGTTACTAGAGTAATTTACCATTTCTTTCTCCAGCTCATTTTACAGATGAGGAAACTGAGGCAAACAGAGTGAAGTGACTTGCCCAGGGTCACACAGCTAGTGTCTGAGGTCAGATTTGAACTCGGGAAGATGAGTCTCCCTGACTTTATGCTGGGCTGTCTATCCACTGCACCACCTAGCTGTGGGGAGGGGGATAGAGCATTCCCATCATGGGGGACAGCCTGGGCAATGACAAAGAATAGGGAAACGGAATAATGATATTGTGTATTGGAGAACTATTGGAAGGTCAGTTTTTGGTTTTGTTTTTTAGAATGCAGAATGTGAAAGCAGTATTTAAAAAAAAACACTAGGAAGATATGAAGGGGCTATGGAAAAATGTAAATGCCAGACTGAGAATTTTGCATGCTGTCATCAAGACAGTAGGGAGTCATTGAAAATTCTTGAATACGGGAACAACATGGTCACGTCTGTGCCAACTGGGAGTTGTGTGGAGGATGAGAAAAAGAATCACACCTGGGGAATTCTAGCATCTGAAGCAGATCCAGGTGAGCAGGACAAAAGGACAGTCCCTCTAGGAAGATGTATTCATGCTGTGCAACCCCTGAGAGGAGACTGGGTGGGGGGAGAAAGGGAAGGAGAAGGAAATGACCAAAAAAAGGAATGAAGGTGGGAGCTCTTGTGGCAAAGGGCTGGCTCCAGGAGAGGCACAGGACTCTAAGGCATGCCCCTGGCACAAATCCAGTCATCCTGCCCTGGTTAACCCTTGGAAGCAAAAGCCTGATACTTTCTCCCAGGGTCATTAGCCATGAGTAGTTTCTGAACCAAGCACACAAGAGGTCCACCACTGTGGTATGCATGGGGGCCAGGAACGTCGATCCCCCCTGCCATGTCCAGATCCTGCCATGCTCAGCTCTTCTCCAGCATACATGGTTTATAATGTCAGATGGTGATGGACTGATAGTGGAATTCTGCTCCTCCACACAAAATGCTACTTCCAGAGCCTGGTGGTTATCTGGGGAGAGATCAGAATGCTTCATTTTTATCTTAAAGGTCACACAAGAATCCAACCTAATGATTACACCCAGGTCTGGATTGGGGTATACTATAACATCCTGCCAGCAAGTTCTCACCTTTTGAAAAGAGCCTAGGTCCAATATGGAGGGCTCTGTGTGCGGGGAACTGATTAAAAAGATACCAAACAACACCTTCCTTGTTGAAGGTGACCTCAAACTTCTTACTGTTGGTGTGGTCAGAGCATCCCTTGGACAGGCAGAATCCTGACTCTGATGCTAGCCAAGGACTCCCGACAATTCTCAGCCTCTGGCCCCTGGTGGAAGGGGACTCAGTTACTCTAGGGGAGATGAACAGTTTGTCAGTCAGTCCACAAACATTTATTAAACATTCCCTGTCTTCCTTTTTTAGTCTAAATTTACTTTTTATTAACTTGTAAAACATCAAGTATGAAAATTTTAACCAAGAACAAATATAAGAGGTTCATATATGAGGCTTGTGATCTCATTAGTATTGGTTGTCTTTCCCAACTCAAACTTGCCCTCAGCTGGATTTGAGCCACCAAGGTGGTATAGTGGCTAGACTGTTGGGCTTGGAGTCAGGAAGGTCTGATTTCAAATTCTGCCACTAATACTTGCTAGCTGTATGCCTCTGGGCAACTCACTTAACCTCTCAGGTATCTCGGTTTCTTCATCTGTAAAATGGTCACAATAATACCACCTATCTCACAAGGCAAATATAATTGCAAATAATTATATTTATTATATACAGGGAGACTCTCATGAGATAACACGTATAAAACTCCTTACTAACTTTAAAGGTCTATATAAATGCTAGTGGTGATGGTTGTCATTATTCAATTCTGTAAGTATTGATACAACTTGTGTAATATATGTGCCCCCCAAATCTGGAAAATCCACACAAAATGTTCTGGCCCTCCTTTTGTACCAGAGAAGAAATCTGAATCTTTCATTTTTTTCTTTATGAGATATTTGGAGTATTAAAAGATAAAATATTATACAATACTATGCATATATTTTATGCATTTCTGAATTTTTAAACTCTGTGTTGTCTGCTGACCTCCCCCCAAACCTCCCATTTCATTTCTTGTGTCAACCCACAATATATCAAAACCACAATGGGGAAAGTCACATTGTGGGAGGGATAACTGTACTAAGATCTAAGTTATTCTCTGAATATACAAAATCAAAAAGGATACAGTCCCTGTATATTATATACTCTCTGTATAACAGAGAGTCTTCTCATGCAATGTGAGAATGATGTGAATTACTGAAAGAACCATTTACCTAGCTGTTCTGAAATACAGTAGCAAAAAGAACTCAGTAATCTGAAAACTTCAAAGGTCTGTCTTTAAACATCTGGAGGATGAAGGTGGATAGCTGGACAGCAATTCACATGAAAAAACAGCTGAAGGTTTAGCACAGTCAGTAGGAGTCAAATTGTGACATGGCAGGTGAACCTGGACTGCATTGAGAGAGGGCCAGTGTCTAGAGATGTAAAGGGCACCATCGAGCCCTCCTTTGCCCTGGTGAGGCCATATCAAGGGGGCTTTCTGGGAGCCATGTTTTAGAAAGAGCCTTACCAGGCTAGAACACATCCATAGAAAGGGTACCAGGATGAGAAGGAGACTGGAGGTAGCATAATGCCAGGAAAAGGTGAATGAACCAAGGAGGCTTGATAATATGTTATAAATAATAAAAACATAGCATCTAGGAAGAAAGAGATGAGAGTCTTACTGTCCTTTATCCTGGCCAAGCCACATCTAGAGGGCTGTGTTCATTTCTGGGAGCCACATTTTAAGAAGGGCCTGGATAAGCTGGAAAGTGTCCAGATGAAGGTGATGAGGGGATGGAGGCAGGCATTAAGTTCATGTCAGCTAAGGCCCTGCTTTCTCCTGGTACTCAGGCATCCTTTGCTGGGCCTTTGCACATATCGAACCAAATGAAGATTGGATTGCAACTTGACCTTTGAGTAGAGTTGAAAAAATGAAGCTCCTTCCTTACTTTCTTTGCACAGGACAGGGCCATGGCAGTGGGGAATCATACATTTTCTCAGATAATGTTGATGTGTTGAATGTTTTTGCTGAACAGATTTTTTTTCCTCTTTCTTTTCTTTATTCATTATTACAAAATATGGCTCATTAAGTCAAGGAGGTGAAAGGGTATTTTTGAAAATGAAGATTAGCAGTGGGGCCCTTGAGTGGCCATTGTACGTCCAGCCTAGGAGAAACAGAGAAGTCTAGGATCAAAACAATGTAAAAGGAAAATAATCTGGGTTGTAAATCTGGCAAGGTTGGAGTGACTAGGTGGTGCAATGAATAGAGCACCAGCCTTGGAGTCAGGAGGACCTGAGTTCAAATGTGACCTCAGACACTTAGCCATGTGACCTTGGGCAAGTCACTTAACCCCAGTTGTCCTGCTTTCCACCTCCAAAAAAAGTATATCTGGCAGGGGATACTGGATGGGAGTTTAGTTGTTGTGGCCTGTGGGATGATCCATTGTTTTGGCCAAGGAGGATGGGGAAGCAGAGGAATGAGAGAAGGGCAGCAGGGTGGGGGCTCCTGGTCATTCTGTGTCCATTGTGTGCATGCTCCCCTTCCACCCCCTCAGCCCATGCTATGCTCCCCGGCTCCCAAAGCCTTTCTCCTGCTGTACCAATGGAGCTCTTCTCATGACTAAGTCTATCACATCACATTGACCAGCCATTTTTAGGATGTTGTGCTAGTGATTGGAAAGAAATCAGTTACTTTTGCAGAAGGCCTGTTTATTGGTTCTAAACCTATTCATTTCTTCATTTGAATCTGTAATCACTTGTGACAACTGAGGGTATCTAGTTGCTGGCCACCAGCATTAATGATCCCCTGCACACTTTTCCTATCTTTGTTGGAGATTTGTATAAATCAGAGACTTAAAGCTTTGGGCCTTTGAGGCCAGCTGGCCTGACCCCTTTCATTTTGAATAAGATGAGAAATGAAACAGATAAGGAAACTGAGCCCCAGGATGCAGTGGCAGCTTAAAAATGGATCTCTGATTTGGAGCTGGAAGGCTTGATCTTCAAGGTCCTCTATCTAGAGTATCCCCTTCATTTTACAGATAAGGAAACTGAGGCCTATAATAGTGAGTCCCCCAAAAACACAAAGGAAGTAAGCAGAAGAACTGGAATCTCAATCCAAGTCTCCTGACCCCAGACTCACAATTTCATCAGTTCATTGGGGCTTCCCAGTGGACTCGTTGAGCTCTTGGGGGCTCCGTCTTGGCAATCTATCTACTGTCTGCCTTGGCTGTTTCTTGAGCCACCTGGACTTTTTTCACATGGGAAGCAACATCTAACATATCTGCCACCCTGACCTTCCTCAGAGCTCCTCATTTGTCATCCAGCACCACTACAGGAGAGTGCACATTGTTCTTTGATTTTCCCATTCCATGACCCTAAGCTCTAATTCTTTGCATTTTGCTGTGGGCTGGCATTTGAGGGCAGCCTTTGGGAAGTAAAGATTTCCGCCATGACCTTCATAGTTGCCACCTCTTCAGTCAATGCTTCATGTTGATGCTGCTAAAACCAGACCAAGTAGCTGTGTGTCTTCTGGCCCACAACCGATCCGTGTAGTTGTTTTGATGGAGGGATATGTATTTATCCACTGAACCATTCATTCATTCATTCAACAAATCTTTATGACTCACAAACTGTGCTCAAGGGATAGGCATTGGTAAAGATACAAAGTTTAGATAATGCCTCATCCCTCCCCAACTTCATGGGGCTCTGAATCACAAGGATGAGGTGTATTAAGGCATCCATCCATTCATTCAACAAGCTTAGGGAAGAAATACAGCCCTCTCGAGGTGCTCAAAGTGAAGGCAGTAGAAGGTCTAAGTCATTCATTGATCCATTTATTCATTATTAAGCACCTTCAAGTGAAGACCATAGCTATGACTATTCCTTTTTGCCCCTAGGGCAGCATAAGCCACAGTCAGGCAGTTGGCATAAAATGTACTCTTCAAGCCTTTGCATCAGCTTTGGGGTTAGGGAGAGAAGGGAGGGTTGGAGCAGGACAGGACTCAGACTTTAGAGAAGCTTACCTGGGATGTGGCCACCCTAGGAGAATATGGCAGCTTCCAATTTACAGTAACTCTTTATTGTGAATTGGGTGCTAAACTCAATTGTACTTCCAGGGCCCTCTAAAAGTACCACCCTGGTAGGGGTGGCTAGGTGGAGCAATGAATAGAGCACCAGCCCGGGAGTCAGGAGGACCTGAGTTCAAATCTGACCTCAGACACTTAGCCATGTGACCTTGGGCAAGTCACTTAACCCCAACTGCCCTGCCTTCCCCCTTTCAAAAAAAAAAAGTAAACCACCTGGGATGAAGCCCCAGTCACCCCACCTGAGTTATAGCTATAGAATGCAATGGTGTGGGAGATGCACAAGTCCTGCCTTTATGGAGTTTATGGTCTGGTTAATTTATATCTCATTATCTTCTCTAGCCCGTACTAATTAGCATGATTTCTCAATTCTCCCTTTCAACATGGACATTAGTCTGGGCCAGAGGAAACTGATCACGTTGTCTCTCTCCCCCTTTAGAGTTTGCTGTCTGGAGCAGCTTTCCTTTCCCTGTGTGCTTTCTCTCCCTTGGGCAAGTGCAGAGTTAACATTTCCTATGATGCAAAGCTTGTCATTTGTTCCAAAGTCTGTGGGAGTCAGGGACATCATGCATATGGCTTTGGAGTGATAATATATCCTTCTCTAATATCGGAAGTAATTTGGAGGCCAGACTTCCTCAATCATAAGTCTCCGGGCACTAAAATCTCCAATGGGCCAAAGTAGATCCTAGGTGGATTCTGAGGGAACAGCTCACAGGAATCAAGACCCAGTATAAACCAATCTAGAATTTTAACCTGTCATTTAGCCAAGAAAAGTTATTGCTTTGGATCTCGGTTTGGGGACTCTGACTTCAAATGCACTCCATCTCTCCTCTGCCTGACTCCATAAACCATTATGAAGAAGCATTTTTTGATTAGGAGGCATCATGGTACTGGGAAAGAGAACTGTCTTTGGTGTCACAAGACCTGGGTTTGAATCCTGACTCTGGTCTCTGCTGCTTAGATGACCTTAAACAAATCACTCATCTTCCTTATGCTTCATTTTCCACATCTGAAAAATGAGGAGGTCAGACTCAGTGACCCCTAAGGTCTCTTACTGATCTGTGTCTATGGTCCCATGATATGGAGGGGCCCAAGGAATTTGTAAACTGTGTTCTTCCCACAAAACCCTGCTGCTCCCTCTCTGGGAAAAGAGAACATTGGGCTCATGTCTCCAATTGTAAGGATATTGTTACTTGAAGGAATAGGGCCCAGTGAATGTGCTAGTAAACAGCAGTGGGTTATTATAAGTTCAGCTAAATGACCCATTTCAAAGCTAATGAACAGCATTCATTTGGAGAAGAGAGTCAATATAGTGAATCATGGCTTTTTCCTCATTAATTTGCAGACCTTAAATAAAAACTCCCCTCGCTTCCCACTCCTTCTCCCTCTGTTCCTCCCATTTCCCTCCCCCTCTCCCTCCCTCCTTCTTTCTCCTCTGTCTGTCTGTCTGTCTCTCTCTTTCACACATACACACACACACACACACATAAGCATGAATGCACAGACAACATTCTTAGTATAAATTAGTGAACCCTAATTCTGAGGTATAGAGAAAACAAAGCTTCGTGGGAGTCATGATCATTGGCTTCTAGGTCCAATTCTACTCCCTACTTTCTGTGTGACCCTGGAAGTAATTTTTCCTCTCGGGGACTCAGTTTCCCCATCTATAAAAGAAGGGAGAGAAGAGACTAGAAGGTCTCTAAAATTAATTTCTTTTGTTCTTTGTTCTCCTAACTCTGACATTCTATGTTCTAGGGCCCTCCCAGCTCAAACATTCTGTGTCTTAATGGTCCTCCCAGCTCAGACAGCCTATGTTCTAAGGTCCCTCCCAGCTCTGACACTCTGCATTCTTAGGTCTCTTTCAGTGCTAACAATCTATCATCTTCTTTTTCCGGGAAAAAAAAAAGAAGCGCATTGGAAACTTTATATGATGTCTTTTGCTACTATTTTGAAAAATTAGAGCACTAAAAGTGGAAGGCCCCTTTGATGCTGATTTCAAGCCCTTGATTTTACAGGTGAGGAGACTGAGAGCAAGAGAGGAGCTCCAGGTTCAAGGTCCCCCAGCTACAGCAATGCCCAAGTCAAGACTAGCAGCTCATTCTTTTGCCTTCCAGAATAGTAATTGTTCTTTGCATGGCTCCATGCTATCTGTCTCAGTTGACAAATGTTGGTAACCCCCCAATATCCAGATCACCATCTACAAAGATAGCAAAGCTGGTCAGAGACATCCTCCAGGGGAGGTGTTTGCCTGCTTGGTGTGACTGAAAGAGAACCAGGAATGTCCCTATCCACTCCCCTCCAAAGTGCCTCTCCCTATTCATGCCTTAAATTCCACCATTTGTGAGCCATTCCTTTGATTTAAGCACCGTCTCTGGGTAGCTTGTCTTATGATACACATTCCCTAGGAGTGGTTTATCAAATGATTTCCTCCTTTAAGGAAAAAAAAATCTGGTTGTGCATTTGACAGGAGGAATGAGAAGGGCAGCAAGAGACTCCAGGGATCTTGGGGAATGTCAAGACAGACGGTGGAGGTGAGCATTGGAAGGAGGAAAAGGACACGATCAGACAGGGAGGCAGAACACCAGAGGCACATTGCCAATCTTACCATTTTGATTGCTATTAATTTCCCCTGATTTGTGCCTATATGGATGGTTGAAGAGTCATTGACATCCCACAGTCTCAGAACAATGAGAAGGAACTCCAGAAGTAAAGCCATTTCTTTTCCTCCCAATTTGGAGGAGTTGTTTTGAGACCTTCACAACGTCAGACTTGCCCTGCACCCCCCTCCCTCCCACAATAATGGTGCCCAATCATAAGAAGCCACACATTTTGAGGATTTTACATGCCACCAAGAAGCAAAGCAATATCAGTTTAGCCTTCAACTTTCAATTAAAGTATCCTAGATTTAGGAGGAACCCCTTTAGTTTACAGATAGAGAAACAAAGACCTAGAGTGAATAAGAACTTTGCCTAAGGTCACAGAGGTCATTAAGAATCAGAGCCGGGGGGGCGGAGTCAAGATGGCGGCTTAGAAGCAGCAAAGCACCACAGCTCCCACACAAACACGCTAAAAAACTCATAAAATGGGACGCTAAACAGATTTTCAAGCTCCAAAACTCTCCACAAGACTGAAAGCACATCTGTTGCT
>JAQQSW010006595.1:0-13914 GCA_028646575.1 Pseudocheirus occidentalis | reverse complement strand
AAATTTGAATTATTTACATGCCAATATGGAAAAATAATAATAGTAATTTATGAAACTTTCCTTAGCATGAGGATAGGTGAAGGGAATACAAATGTATATATATGTATACTTACATATAGGTCCATATAGGAGGCTATATATGCATATGAATACATATCTGAGTATGTGTGTATATGGATTTATAGAGGGTATAGGATGAATTAAATGTGAAGGGATGATACTTTAAAAGGCGAAATTCTGAAGTGGGAGAGAACTAGAATGAGAGGAGACAGGGAGAAACAAAATGGGATTAAGCATCCCGTAGAGAAGAGGAAAGGGATAACTATTACAATTTTGCTTTCAATTACTCTCATTTAATTTGGCTTAGGGACGAAATGGCATAAACTCTAAACTGGGCATCATGCCACCCAGGAGAGTAGGGGGCATGGGATGAGAGGGGGGAAGATGGAGGGCATGGCAGGGTCTGGGGGAGGGATGCTGGAAGCACACACCAGAAACAGACAGGGACAGGGTAGAGAACAGAACAAGGTGGGGGGAGGGATAGGAAGGAGAGACAGACGATCACTTTCACAATATGTCCACTATGAAGATGTCCTGTATAATCACACATCCATAGCCTGTATTGAACTGAGTGTTCTTCCCGTGGGGGTGGGTGACAAGGGAGGAATCGAAAGAATCTAGAATTTAAAGTTCTGCAATACCTGAAACTAGGAAATAAGATATACAGGGGCTGGGATAAGGAGACCCTCCCTGCCCTACAAGAAAAAAAGAGAGCAGAGCAGGGGAGGGACTTTACAGTGGGATTGCTGTTTTAGAGTTGAGGAAGGGGCAAGACGGGGAGAAAATGTGTAATTCAAAAATATAATGAAAATAAATAATGTAAACACGAAAACAAATAAAAATTAAATAAAAAAAACAAAAGATTTTACTCTGATTAGGACATTTAATTCCATACATTTCTGGGTCTGGGAGGGATTTAGAGGAGCCACTAAACTTTATTCATCTATCTTGGCTTCTGGAAGTATGGATGTATAAGTTTAAACACCCAGATTGCCTCCACAGAACCTGCTGACCCTGCTGTGGGCCCCGAGTTTTTTTTCCTACTCGATTTGATGATCCTCTTTCCTGTGGTGAGACAGCCAGGCTGGGTGAGTCTGCTGACTGGGGCTTCTTCTCGGTCTGCTGCTCTCTGCTCTCCACTCCATGTTGGCTCTGCTTCCTTGTGCTCAGCATTCACCTCACCCCGACCTGAGTAGGCACTTTCCTGGGCTGGGAATCTGCCCCACTCAGTCTCACAATGGGTTCTGTTGCTCTTGAATTCATTCAGATTCACTTTTTAGCCATTAGCGATAGAATGGCTCTGGTATGGCTGTGGCTTTCCCGACTGCCCGGGATACAGGCCACGGTTTTGAGCTGGGCTGGCCTCAGCTCCAGGCTTGGCGCGATGGGCCCCTCCTGCTGAAATGCTTTCAGCTACAGATGTGTTCTCTGTATTTTTGTGGATTTTGGAGCCCCAAATTTGCCCAGAGCTGTATTTTATGTGTATTTAATGTGTGTGTGCAGGAGCTGTGGCACTCTGCTGCTTCTACGCCACCATCTTTGAAAAAATGTCCTTACTATATGATCTTGAGTAAACCATTTGACCTCTCTGTGTGCTGGGTATTTTTGTCTGCAGAATGAGGGGTCTGGGCTAGAAGCAGCAAAGTTCCTTGCCACCTCTTGTTATAGGTGTCTGTCATTGGAGCTTCAGACAGAAGAATGAAGAACCAGTGATCTTCATTGATGATCTTCAAAGCACAAGCAGATGTCCACTTCATGTTTTATTTAGTTTTGCTTTGTTTTGTTTTTTGAGTTATGGATCCCTTGGTATTTAGTCAAATGAAGCCTAAGCATTCCCTTTCAGTACTACATTTATATTTTTTTAATGAATTAATTTATTTGGGGAGGGAACCATGGTTAAGTGACTTGCCAAGGGTCACACAGCTAGTAAATGTCTGAGGCCTTATTTAAATTCAGGTTCTCTGAAATTCAGGGCTGATGTTTTACCCACTGCGCTCAGCATTAAATGTCTAAAAGCATACAATAAATACAGGGGATTACAAAGGAAATTGATTGCATTGAAAGGCATTTATCAGTATTTATATTTTTAGAATCAAGTCCACAGACCCCAGATTAAGAATCCCTGGTTTAAAGGATGAGAAGAAATGTGAATGGCAGAAGGGTAGGGAGTGATGAGACATTTCATGGCTGTCATTTTGGCTCATTTCATGAGCCAAATCAGGAAGGCATGGGAAAGACTAGGATACGTGAGGGGCACAGAGAGGGGTCCAATTTGACTGGAGGGTAGAATAATGGTGGGAGGCCTGATTGATATGTGCCTTCAATGACAAGCAAAAGAGAGTGGAGCTAAACTGTTAGACAAGAGATTAATGATAAGCTAAAGCAAATGCCCTACTTCTCTTTCTATGACTTTGTGCTTTCTTCATTCCTCTTTCTCCTGCTCCTCTTCTCTTCCCTCAGGAAACATGACTTCACCAACACCATAACAGGCTCCCCCCAGTTCCAAAAATCTCTTTGCCCCCTTGACTCTCTTTTATTCGCTTTCTTTGAGAGAACCATTCACTCTAGCCTTTTCCTGGCCTGGAGACTTGATTTAGAGACAATCCTTAATCACTAGTCCAAAGCTGCTAATTTCCCCTGGCAACACCATTTGTGACTGATTTCTTTTCAAAACTCTCTGCTGAAGTGACCTTATCCCTTACAACAGAAGAGAACATTTTGAACAAAATTAAATAGAAGTTTAAGGAAAAATAAACACATTTTTTTCATTGAAACAAGATTTAACAAATACACTAAAGGGAGAACAGAAGCCAGAGATAGCCATGGGTGAGTTTCCTGGAACAGACTCAAGCACTTGTAGGTCAGAGAAGGGAAAGATCCTCCTTATATTCTCTTCAATAATATACAGTCTCCCCACTGGAGGTGGTGTTCTCCCACAATGAGAACTAGGAAGATATTCCTGACACTAAAGCAGATACTTGAAGGGTTGACATATGAAAGATTTTGTGACCCTAAGCAAGTCACTTAACTCTGACTCACTTTCCTCATCTGTAGAATGAGCTGGAGAAAGGAATTGGAATATGATATTCTGGAGGTCAAAGGAGCTAGTACTAAAATCAAGAATCACCTACCCAGCAAAACAGAGCATAATGATACAGGATACTTCAATGAAATAGAGAATTTTCAAGCATTCTTGATGGAAAAAAACAGAGCTGAACAGAAAATTTGACTTTCAAATACGAGAAGCAAGAGAAGCATGAGAAGGTAAATAGGGAAAAGAAATCATAAGGAACTTATTGAAGTTGAACTATTTACGTTCGTACTTGGAAAAATTATGATTGTAACTCATACAACTTTTCTCAGTATGATAAAGGAAATACATATGTGTGTGTATACACACACACACACACACACACACACACACACACACACACACACACATATATATATATACACAATGTATACACATACACAAGTCATTCATTTTTCATGGACCTCAGTTTCTTCATTGATAAGGTGATGAGTTTGGGCTAGATAGCCTCTGAGGTCCCATCAGTTTGAAATCTATCATCCAATAATCACCAACCTTCTCGATTCCATGACCTATATCTTTACTCTCCCTCAGGCATTCATGAAGACTGGTCAACATCCACCATGTCTATTGACCTCCAAGATTTTTGAACTTCAACATTCATTCCCCTTACGACAACCTTCTGATTTCTCTCTGTAAAATGACTTTTATCTATAGGATGGCCTCCAGTGTTTCCATTTCTCCCCATTTCCCTCTTCTTTAAGGCTATCATTCACATACTGACCTCATTTTCTGCTCTTCAAAATATGTGTGTACTCACATACACAATTATAGGATTATATATGTGCAACTTGTATACAATATATAGCCATACACTGTCCTTTCGTCCAGAATTGCTTGCTTCCTAGTGGTATTTCCACTCACATTTTGCCAAACCTCACAACTGGATTAGCCTTCCCATCAGCCCTGTCCATTTGTGCTCATGAGTTGATATATGTTACTGGAGAAAGACACACAGCTTGGCTACCTAAGTCCAGTGAAAGCTGACACTTCTAACCTTCACTAGTCTGTTACTATTGCACAGAAATGCTTTTATTACTATTTAACTCTAACACTCCCTGATGTGACTTTTCAAACCTCCTTTCTCTTCAAGTCCCTTGCATGACCCTTTATTCTATTCCTTTCAGAAGAGGACCTCACCTCCTTCTTTAATGAGGAAAGGAAGACCATTTCTAGTGAGATACTTCTTCTCTATCCCATAATACGTCTGCCTATCTTTTGTTATAAATTCTTCCTCTTGGATTCAGTCTCTGAGGAAGATTTGGCCCTGTACTTTTCTAACACCAACTCCTTTATTGTTCCATTGATCCTATCCCACACCATGTCACTGAAATGCAGTCTTCTGGAGCTGGAAGGGATATAGGCGGGCACCTACTCAAACCTCCAGAGCAAAAATTTCTTGTACAAGATAACCAACAAGTGGACATCAAGGCTTTGTTCTAGGACTGCCAGTAAGGAGAAACCCAATTCACTTTGGGGATGATAGCTCTTATTGTTAGGATGTTTTTGTTTGGTTGGTTTCTTACTTTTCCCTTCTGTAATGTGTTCATGTGCCACTCTGGAGTTTTCACTAATTTCACCTAGCTCTGGCCCCGTGGTATCAAGAACAGAGTCAAACCATTTTCTAATTGAATACCTACAAATCCTCATAGACATCTATGATACCTCTCTGTCCAGGCTAACCATCCTCAGTTCCTTTGGGAATTTTCCTCTGGGATCATTTACCTGACCCTACCATCTTCAGCCTTTCTTTTGCCATTGGTTTCTTCCTGGTGCCTGCGAACACACTCAGGTAACTTTCCTCCTTTGCCTTTCCTCCCTTCATCTAGATTTGTGAGTTCAGGGTGGGGGTAAATCACCATCCACTGATGGTAATTGGCAACTATCCTCTGACTTTGAGTCTTGAGGAGGTGTTTTCACCCTTCAAACAAACCAAACCAAACCTCTTCACTTTCACCCACAATCCCTGAAAACCACTGGCTTATATCTCTTCTCACTTCCACAGCCAACCCAGAGAAGAGTCATCTACACCCCATGCCTCCACTTCCTCATCACTCTTTTCTCAGTCCCATGTAATTTGGTTTCTGGACCTGGTAGTTCTATTGAAACCTCTCTCTAAGGCTACCAGTGATCTCAAGACTGCTAAATCAAATAGCCTTTTCTCAGACCCAATTTAACTTAACACATATGCAATTATAGACACTGAGAGAAAGAATAGTAAGAGGCAGAGGAAACAGTACTGCATAGGTTATGTTCACATCCAATCTTTGTTACAACTTTAGAAACCCAGGATAAGTCACTTACCTTTTCTAAGTCTCAGTTTCTACTTCTGTAAAATGAGGGAGTTGCACTACCTGACCTCTACAGCCTCTCTGCTGGGTCTGTATCTATGATTCTATGTCTCCCTCCTCCATAGTATTCTTGTCTCCTTTGGATTCCATGGCATTTCTCTTTCAAGATTTCCTTTATCTTTGACCACACCTCAGTTTCCTTTACTGGGGCATGCATATAGAACCCATTGCCTAAATGTGAGTTTCCCTCACTCCCACCCTTTGGTCTGGATCTTCTTTGCATGCCTTACCATAGTCTATCTCGTGGAAATTTCTTCTCTTTTCTTAAGTTCAACTATCAACTCTACATAGGTGTCATGAAAGACCTACATGTCTGGAACTGATCTCTTTCTTGAGTTTTAATGCTGTATCAACAAATGCTTCTTGACCATCCCCATCAGGTGTGTCATCAATATTTTAAACTCAAGTCATCCAAATGGAACCTGTTATCTTCTTTCCAACCTCCTCAAATTATTCCTCTTCTCCAAACTTCCCATTTTCTGGTCAGAGTAACACCATCCCTCCATTCACCTAAGTTGGCAACCTCAGTCATCCTTAACTCTGCTTCTTCCCCCATCACTGATTTCCAATCACTTGCCATAGCTTGTCAATTTTTTTACACACTGTCTCTCTTGGGTGTTTCCTTCTATCTATTCAAACACCTGCTTCACTAGTTCTGACCCTTATTGACAGTTGTCTGGATAATTAAAACAGCTTGATAATTGGTACCCTCGTTTCCAATCTCTACACCTCTTCAATCAATCCACCAGTGTCAAATCAATCATGCTAAAGCATAGATCTGGTCATGTCACTCTCCTGCTCAAAGACTACTAGTGACTCTAGCATCTCTAGGATGAAAAACAGCTCTTCATCCTTACATTGAATGTCCTTGTCAATAAGGCTGCCTTTCAGATGTATTTCCTATGCTCTATATCCTCACATTATTCGTTCTATGTCCCAGGCTCACCAGAGACTCAGCATCAAGGCATGACTAAATGGCCACCTCCTACATGAAGCCTTTTCTGATTCACCCTCATGCCCAAAATATAAGCATTCTCTCACTCTATGTTGATATATTGTGTCCCACCATCTCATAGTCAGATGTGAACTCCCTGATGGCAGGAGATGTTCCATTTTGGTGGTTGTGTTCCCAGTGTTTTGCAGATTGAGTATGTGCTTAATAAATATCTGATAAATCAGAGCTGTGTAAAACAGTCTATTTCAAAAGGTAGCATCATTTAAAGTACTCAAGCAAAGGCTTTAAGACTATTTCCCAAGATGCTATTGAGATTTTTTAAATTCAGATATAGTTTGGACTTTAGGCCCTCTGAGGGCTCTTCCAACTACAAAATTCTATGATTCCATATTTTATTTCCATCATATTCTTGATTTATCCTCAGAGAAAGCACCACAGCTCAAAACCATCCACACAATAGTTTTTTTCTCCTCAATGATAGTTATTAAGACCTCCCCTTTCCTTTTGCTCATCCTCCCCCATCAACAACACCCAGATTCCACTTGTCCCCATTAAGTGACTTCAATTGCAGAACTGGTTGGCATGACACACTCTCGAGGGCCAGGCATCTGACTCTCCATGAAGTGGAGAGCCAAGTGGGAAATCTGAAAGGAACAGAAAAAAAATAAAATCCTCACTTCATAATCAGAGCTTTTGAACAAGGCCACAAATCTCCAACATACATTATTATCCTCCTCAGACAACTCCAAGACCATACTTTATTCTCCACAATAAGTCTTACTCTAATGATACCTTCCAACTGTCAGACATCTTTCAAAAAGACAGACATCATCTAACATAATGCTGACGATGAGGGGGCAGAGAGGAATATGGCAAATTGCAAGGTAAACAAGGGCCCTTTTCGTATCTCTGAAGGATGAACATATTCTACAATTACCAAAAGCACACAAAAGATCAAACTGTGTTTTTAAAAAATCGACCATGCCCAAGTGCTGTCTAGAAAAGAATGAGTAGAAAAGGGAAGGTGGGAGAGACAGCTGCTCACCGTTCATTGGCAAGAGGGTGAGAGGGAAGGGGGTGTTGGGACAACATTCTCTTTTCAATAAATTGAATGGGGGAGTCAGATATTTTGAAATGAACAATGTCTTTTTGTATATAACTAAAAGTGACATCTTAACCATCTAGGATACAGTAAGGACAATATCTGAGATATGGAAATTAAGTGTAGGCTGAGTATCTGTTGGTGACAAAAATAAAAGCTGGAGGAAATAGTCATATCCATGGTTTCCATTCAGCTAAAAGCATTGATAATGTGGCTAGACTCACAGGATAGAAATTATCCATTAAGATACACTAAAGATACTTTGTTTCTTAGGATGGTAGATCCAGTGTCTGTGTTTATCCATTTGCAGATGGATAAACATTTATAGGCAAGCTCATGAACCTCATAATACAGCATTAATCGGGGAATCAAAGAACCTAGATTAGAACATGGGTTATAACCTTGCCTTAGCAAGGTACTGTCTCTGACCCTCAGCTTCCTCTTCTGTAAAATGGGATAATAATCCCTGACTCACCTCTCTCCCAGAGCTATTACAGGAAACGAATGAAAGACTCTATGTCAAACCACCTTGTAAATCATGAAAGCTTCTACAAATGAAATAACTTATTCTCTCTCTCCTCTTCCTTATCATCATCATTTGACAAAAAGAATGTTATGCTTAAAGTCAAAGTATTTGGGGTTCAAATCCTGGCTTTAATATTTACTACCTCTAGCTAAGAATTAAGCCTCTCTGGGCCTCTTTCCTTATTTGTAAGATGAAAAAGACTGGACTGCATGGCCTCTAAGGTCCCTTCCTACTCCAGATAGATGATTGTACAATAATGATCCTTAATGTCTGTTGTATTATCTTCAGGAATTCCCATGCACAAACCACAGGTATTGTCATTCTCATTATTTCCCTGTTACTATGCACACACGTACACATATGGGTTAGACTATTTGACCTCTGAACCACTGAATCCCAGAATCCTGGGGCTGCAAAGGAGCTCCAAGAGTGTCTAGTGTGAACCATTCATGTGCACATGCTGGTAGAATAATCCTCTCTCCAACCTCCCTGAGAAATGGTCTCAGAAAACAAGTTTGCCCATTCCCTAATGGAAATCTCCCAATGCCTCCACCTTTACAACAAGTGCTTCTGTGTGGGTCAGAATCAATGATAGAATACCATTCTCTTTGTTCCCTTTCTTCTGCTTCAGAAAAATGAACTTGTCTTTAGGGTGATTCATGGAGTTTTCATCTGCTACGTACTGCAAAGGAAGAGAGCTTCAAGCAAAGTCTGAGTGGTTTCATTTCATGAGGCTCTGTGTCAAGTTTGGGATCAGTCTCCAGATGCCTCATCTTTGCCCTTCTTCCCAGGTGGTCTGCAATACCCTCTCACAGTTACATCCTCTTGACTTTCCATGTGCTTTCCTTTAACCAGTGCTCTCCATTAATTCTACCCCTGACCATTCCTGAATTTTCGCAAATGAATATCTTTAATATGCGTTGCCACTCTGCCCAGCTCTTTTATCTAGCCCATTTCCTTCAAATAAGTTTTAACTTTCTTACAGAAGCCATGCAATAGTTTGCTTGGTCAAGCCTAGGAGGCCAAAGTTGGCTTTTTACCTTTTGAACTTTAAATTAAGCTGCTTAATCCCCATACTTGGTGAATCTGTGGTCCTCTGGTTCATTTCTGTATCCCTTTGGGGGAATTTCTTCCCATGAATTATTAGTCTTCTCTTCTGCTATTTAATTGTATATTTGCCTACTTAATAGAGTCTAAGGCATATTACTTGACATATATGTGAGTAGTTTTCTCCCTAACCCTCTATTTTCAATGTAAATCTGTTTTAATCAGTTTTGTAAGGATTGTGTATTTGTGCATGTATGTGTATGTTTTCCTGATCCTGGCCAGGAGCACACTATACTTCATCAAGAATATATCATTTCAGGGTCAGCAGATCTAAATTCCATTCTCAGAACTATCTTTTAAACTAGCTACTCAATTTAAAAGTCTGTCTTTTTTCCCCTTCAGAAGTCCAAGCCTTGACTTGGCAATAGTGATAAACACAGCACTTGTATCCCTAAGGACACATTCCTTGCCTAGAATTTCATAATCTTTAGCAATGCTTTCTGGTTCCTGTTAGAAGTATAATTTATCCCCACATAAATCAGTGGGTAATGGAATGATGAACTGCAGATGTAAGTGGTTCCTTGGTGTCATTGAATATGCAAGTTTCCCAAAAGCAATACCACATCATCTCCTCCTCTTGTCCATTGTCTGTGTATAAACTCTAAGATCTGTGAACTTGTAAACTATCTCCCTGAGCTGCACATTCCGTATATTGTAATCTGGGAAATACGCATTCTTCATCAACTATATTTTTGAATTACTAGTGACCATGCTATTCCTTTACTAAAAGATAAATCAAGTGACTTCCTCGTACATATAAGATAAAATATGCACTCTTCAACCCAGCATTTAAGATCTTCCCTTCCCAACTTTCATACTATAACAGTTTTTTTTTTACTTTAGTGGCCTTTGAGTTTAACTACTTCATTTTACAGAAAAGGAAACTGAGGCACAGAGAGAGGTGATTTGTCCAGGATCAAATGGGTAATATGCTTCTGTAATGGGATTTTAACCTAGTCTTCTTCTATCTCTTTTAAGGTATTCAGGTTAAGTGACTTATCCAGGGACACACAAATCTGTCTAATGCCAGATTTGAACTCAGGTCTTTCTGACTGTCAGACCAATGCTCTATCCACTGCAACAACTGTACTGAACCTAGCTTTTCTTAACTCCAAGTCCACTGGCTTATCTGCTTGACCATACTTTCTCTGTTTGTTTTGTTTCACGTGACTTTTATTTGCCTTCTCAATCATCAACCCAAATTGGACTCTATTTAAATGTTGAACTAGCTTCTCTCCAATAGGACCAGAATGTACTTGTTTCCCAACTGCATGCACCAAAATCCTTCTCATTCTTCAAGACCCTAATGGAGGGGGGAAACTTCATGAAGCCTTCCTGATTCCTCCAGATGAAAGTGATTTCTCTTGCATTAATTATCTTGGAATACTCTATCAAGATTTCCCTTTTCTCCTATCATGTTCTCATCTCATATTTATGTGTGTGTCCATTGAATCTCCCATTTGTCTGTAAACCCCTTGAAGGCAAGGACTATGTAGCTTTCATCTTTGTGTTCCTAGTACTCATCAAAGAGTTGATGTGAAAGAGTAGGTATTCAACAGATATTTGTTGAATTTTATTTTTTTAATTACTGAATTTTCCTCAGAAAGGAATGAGTTGAGGAAAACTGAAATAAATTATTTGGAGACCCAATGAACCATTT
Organism: Pseudocheirus occidentalis; assembly: GCA_028646575.1. Lineage (NCBI taxonomy): Eukaryota > Metazoa > Chordata > Mammalia > Diprotodontia > Pseudocheiridae > Pseudocheirus > Pseudocheirus occidentalis. Next base: position 3,062 of record JAQQSW010006595.1, on the reverse strand, counting down.
ATCTAAGCACTTTAGAATTGTGATGGACTTTAGAATCCTCTACTCCAACATCCTCCCCCAAACTTATAATAACTCACTTCTCTAATACAGAGACAGAATGACATTGTAGAATAATGTAGCAGTGCTGGACTCAGGCTCAAGAAGTGTTGGTGAAGATCCCACCTCTGTCTCTCCTGCAGTGTTTTAAAACCTTGGGCAAATCACTTCACTTTGACTTGCTGTGTCTCAGGCAATTCCAAAAGTCTTATAACTAAGCCATAGACAGGGTGTGATCTATGCTGATGGATAAAGTTCCCATACAATGAGTTCCTCTGGCTGAATGAATCATAGATCCTTGGTATATAATGAAAAGTTAGAAAATGGTATTCCTCTAAACACCTAGAGAGCAGGTAGTAAAAGGCACCTTAATGAAGGAAGGAAATCTGGAGCTTCATAAAGTGCAGAGAGAATAGAGACACAGTGGGAAGGAGGGCAGACTTTCTTTCCAACCTGCCCCATTTCCAATGGAGGCAATAGCAGCCATGGCTTTGTCATTCCAGGAGTATTTCCTTCCTACTCAGCATCTTAAAGTGAATATATATTCTTCCACTGATCCAAGTGCAGAACTTGCTGGTTAGAACTGCCAGACACTCTTCTCTCCATTTTACATAAGGGAAAACTGAACCTCAATGAGGAAGTAGTTGGATCAAGGCCATGAAAATTAAAAGATGCCACATTTTTGCTTTCTAGGGGAGGAATACCATAAGCTCTGTGCTGGAATAACCTTAGGGGTCAGCTGGCACAACAGGTGTGTCAGCAAGGAAACCTTGGATGGCATATCTGACAAGTGTCCATCCAGTGTTTTCTTGGAAACCACTAGGGACAGGGAACTCACTACCTCTTAAGGCAACTCATTATAGTATTGAACAGCTTTCATTGTGAAAAAGCATTTCCTGGCAAGTCTAGTTTTGTCTTTTGGAAACTTCTCTTTGCTTTTCCTCTTTCTGCCCTCTGGAGCTAAATAAGAAATAAGCTAATTCCTCTTTCCACATGGTAGCCCTTCAAACAGCTGACCCAAGTCTTTCTTTATCTAGACAAAATATCACCAGTCCCTTTGGGCTATCCCTATATGACATTAACTCAAAGTCTTTCATCATATAGTCAGTCCCTCTGTGGGACACACTACATACAACTTGTCAATGTTATTTGTAAAAGGTAACACCCAGAACTGAACAGAATCCTCCAGAAGAGGTTTGACTAGGGTAGAGAGCAGTGGGACTAACCCCTCCACTCTTGGACAGTACACCTCACAAAGCATACTAAGACTGAATTGGTGCCAGGGAATTGAGATTTAATGACACTGAATTGCCTAAGGTGGCATAGTAAGTTAGAGATCATTTAACTATGTTGTGTGCAAAAGGAAAAAAAAACTTAGGAAATGTCATAATATTCATGCCTTCTCTCTGAATGCTCCAACTAGGGACAAGGAGAAGTTTTCCGTCATCCCCTTGCCAGAGTCCAAGATACTTTCAATTCAGTTAATTTACCTCAAAGGAGAGAATCCAAAACTTTGCCTCTTCTGGGAAAGACAGCCAACTACCTGAGATAAAAAATTATACCAATAAATAATGTCTTCCTAGCCAATATGAAATGAGATTTAATATTTGATGTTAGATTATTGGAATATAATGAATTTGTCATTTTAATATTGATGTATAATCAGCCCCATTAAGTAGATGACTATAGCAAGAATTTAGTGCAAAGAATAAATTAATTGCAAGATTAATAACACATATACCTTAATGTGATTGCCTCTTAGCATAATCCTTAGGTGCTGAGCTCCAACATTGAAATGAGTGGCTGATACTTGGGATGTGGATGTAATGCTCAGATTTGTTTTCCTTCTGAAAAGGATAATGACAGATATTTTCCATAGAGAGATATTAAAATTCAAACATACACACAGAGAGATGCTGTTTCATTCTATTATTTTCATGTCATGGTTCAGCCAAAGAATTGAGAGTTACACCTCATCAAAACTGGAACAAGCTAGCCTAACCTCCAAATTTTATGAAGACGGAAATTGAAGCACGGACATGGACAGGACCTTGGCCAGGACCACTCAGAAATGTGGCAGAGTTTATATTAGAACTGAGCTTTGTGCTTCCTTGCCCATAGTTCTCCCCATTGCACAATGCATATAATTGCTTTCTGGACAGATTGTGTGGTGGTCCCAGTGTCTTATGTGCTGAGCATACAATAATTTGAATTAAAGTTGTTCATCAATCCTCAAAGATTTATCAAGTGTTTTCTGTGTTCTCAGCACTGTGCTTATTAGCACAGGGGATATAAAGTCAAAAAGTAAATAGTCCCTGCCCTGAAGGAGCTTACATTATTTTGGAGGAGAGAGCATGTGCCTATATAAGCACATGCAAAATAATATCAGTAAGTTTCAGCAGGAGGTTCTAATAGATACTGGGAGTTAGGAAAGTCTTCTTATACAACATAATGTTTGAGCTGAGCTTTTATTTTTAATTTGTTTAAAATTTTTATTTTCAGTTTCAAATTATTTCCCTCCCTTTATTCCCTTCCCCATCCAATGAGAAGGCAAAAGATACAATACTTATTATACATATGCAATCCTGCAAAACATATTTGCACATTAGCCGTGTTGTGGGTGGAAAGCAATAAAAATTAAATGAAAACTATATGCTTCAATCTGCACCGAGTTCATCATTCAACTTCACTTGATGGTGTTTTATGGCTAATCCTAATTTCAAACCTAATTTCTAACCCTAAATTCTAAATGGAAAGAGACTGCTTCTGGTAGACAGACTGGAAAGGCATGGAGGTGAGAGATGAGAGAAGGGAGATGGGATGTTGTGTCAGGAATAGTAAGAAAGTTAGCTTGGTTAACCCAAAGAATGCATGAAGGAGAGTAATGTCTCATTTCCCAAGCATTTTCTTCTCTCCCCCCTTTAAATTCACTCTAATTTATTGTGTAAACTTGGAAAAGTCACTGTTTTTGTTTATGTTTCATCTTGCTCTCAGATTATAAATTTCATGACAGCAGGGATCTGTAT
>JAQQSW010006594.1:0-13914 GCA_028646575.1 Pseudocheirus occidentalis | reverse complement strand
ATTAAATTGAAAAGTTTCTGTACAAACAAAGCTAATGTAACCAAGAGTAAGAGGGAAGTAGGAAACTGGGAAAGAATATTTACAACCAATGTCTCTGATAAAGGCCTCATTTCTAAAATATACAGGGAATTAAGTAAAATTTATAAGAATACAAGTCATTCCCCAATTGATAAATGGGCAAAGGATATTAACAAACAATTTTCAGAGGTAGGAATGAAAGATATGTTTAAGCATATGGAAAAATGCTTTAAATCACTATTGATTTGAGAAATGCAAATCAAAACAAATTCGAGGTACCACATCTCACCAGTCAGATTGGCTAAGATGACAAAACAGGAAAATAACAAGTGCTGGAGAGGATGTGGAAAAATTCGAACTCTAATGCATTGTTGGTGGAGCTGTGAACTGATTGAACCATTCTGGAGAGCAATCTGGAACTATGCCCAAAGGGCTATAAATAATTGCATACCTTTTGGCCCAGTAATACCACTTTTGGGGTTGTATCCCAAAGAGATCATACAAGTGGGAAAAGGAGCCATGTGTACAAAAATATTTATTGCAGCTCTCTCTCTTTGTGATGACAAAGAACTGGAAACTTAGGGGATGCCCATCAATTGGGGAACGAGTAAACAAGTTATGGCGTATGAATGTGATGAAATACTATTGTGCTATAAGAAATAGGAAGGAGATGGACTTCATAATTACCTGAAGAGGCTTATACAAATTGATGCTAAGTGAGAAGAGCAGAACCAGGAAAAATTTGTACACAGTCACAGATACATCATATGTGTGATGATAACCTGGACTCTTCTCAGCAACGCACAGTTAAAAGACAGCTCTACAAGTCTCAGAATGGAAGGAGATACCTACACTCAGAGAAAGATCTAGAAAGACCAGAGTTTAAATGGAGACTGAAGCAACACATGCTATTGTTGTTTTCCATGTTTGGTTTTGTTTCTTTTTCTTTTTTTCCCCATTATTTGCTCCATTGGTTACAATGCTTCTATACAACCAGACTATTGTACAATTTGAAAGTGTTTGCAGATCCCATACATGATTGTATGCCACCATGGGGGTGGGGAGGAAGAGAGGGGAGAAAATCTGAACCTGAAGTGATTCTGTAACTGGATCTTGTAAACTAAAGGTAAATAAACAAGTCAACAAATTTAAAAAAGAAAAAAATGTAAAATATAAAAATAACAGCTAGCATTTATATAGTGTTTTAAGATTTACAAAGTGCGTTCACTAAATTAATGCTCATGAAAACCTTGCAAGTTAAGTGCTACTATTATCCTTTTACAGATGAGTAAACTGAGGCACAGAGATGTTTAATGACTTGCACAGGGCTACAGAGTTAGTCAGTGTCCAAGGTAGGATTTGAACTTGGGTATTCCTGTCTTTAAGGCTAGCATTCTGTCTACTATATTGTCAAGGAAAATTGCCTTCAGATAATCTCTCTGAATAGAGGCACATAGGGTCAGTCAGACACAATCTCTGTATCTAACACAGAATTGACCATACTTCAGTGCTTCGACAGATACATGATCTCACTGGTATGGGTACTCACTCCTTTCACCAATGCAGTTTGTAATCCATCCACTTTTTATCCAGAGAAATTTTTGTTCATGCTCTTCCATACACCCTCCATTGAGAATCTACCTCATGCAATGAAGGCTTTACTAAGAGTCTTTTAATATTTTTTGAATACTAATGTATCCTGGCTCACCTAGAATTCTGATTCCTTAGAGCCAGTAGTGCTCCATGGTTCCCAGACAATGTGAGTACTAAAAAGGTGGGGTTTGTAGTCACTGAGCAGCTTCAGATGACTGAAAGCATCACCCAACTGTCTACATGTAATGCTGCCTGCTCTCCTCCTACTCAATTCAGAGCTCAGCTCATTTCCTATCTGCTTATATGAGAAATATATATTAATGCACTACCTCAGTAGGCTGTCTGCTCAACAGGATGTCATATTCTGGCTGTCATCTACTTGATTTTTCCTGTGTGGATTGTTAGCTTGCTCTTTAGAGCAGATAAAGATCTCAGCCAGCATGAATTATAGGGCAACTAGTTGGCGCTGCAGTAGATAGAGTTCCAGGCCTGGAGTCAGGAAGACTCATTCTCATGAGTTCCAATCCAGCCTCAGACACTTCCTAGCTGTGTGACACTTGGTAAGACACTTAACCATGTTTGCCTCGGTTTCCTCCTCTGTAAAATGAGCTGGAGAAAGAAATGGGAAGCCACTCACTGCAGGATCTCTGCCAAGAACCCCAAATGGAGTCATAAAGAGTTGGACACGACTGAAATGACTCAACAACAGTGTGGACTATACTTAGTTAAATACCAAAGCTGTTTCAGCTATAGTAGGCTACTCACTTTCCCCTGCAGATGTGCTTCATATCACCCACCCATGTCTTTGCTCACACTGTTAATCTTGCCTTTACAACTATCAGAGTACAAATAAAGTATAGAGCTTGGAGGAACCTCAGAAATGTAATCCAATGGTGTCAAAGTCAAATAGAAACAGAGACCACTAAAGTGTACATAAGAATCCTCAGACTGCAGCTACTTTTTGTTTTGCTTTTTGGAGGGAGGAAGTCAGGGCAATTGTGGTTAAGAGACTTGCCCAAGGTCACACAGCTAATAAGTGTTAAGTGTCTGAGGCAGCTGGATTTGAACTCAGGTCCTCCTGACTCCAGGGCCAGCGCTCTATTCACTGCACCACCAAAACGCCCCTGTAGCTACTTTAAAAAAAACATGTTTATATATTTTAATTAGTAAATAATAAATGTATTAATACATTAATAAATAAAATTAATAAAGATATTTTATTAATAAAACACATTAAAATTAAATGGAAACTACATTTGTATCTCTCTTGGGCCACACTTAGCAGTGTCATGGGCTACATGTTTGATACCTCTGATCTACTTCATCCTGTTATTTTATATGAAGAAACTGAGAGCAGAGAGAAGAAGGAAATGCTACATGTCACACAACTAATCAAGAACAGAGCCAAGACTAGAACCCAGGTCTTCTAATTTCCTTGTTGAGTTTCTATGCATTCTACCACCATCCTTCAAGGCCCAGAATGTCAACCATGTTTGTGTTCAAGTCCTAAATATGTAACAAAGCAAAAAAAATAGTGATTTGGGAACAATCCATTTCTTTGGATTAACTCTCCTACTGCTCCCCTTTACTAGAGCACTTGATTGAGAATTGGCTTTATGTGTGTTTACTAAGCAATCTTCCTTAGCCAGGCCATGCTTGCACATTCCCAACACTCTTCATGCCCGGCCTCTCCCTGGGGGAGATAGGAAAATGGCCATATGGCCACTGGCTCCCTGTCTTGAAGAACCAATGGTTGGAAAGGACGCGTGGTTTTGGTGCTATGCCTGATGGATGCAGCTGGGAGCTGGGGTTTCTTTAGATATTCTATCTTGCACAGTAGCTATAATAATCTCACCTAAATGAACAGGGAAGGAAAAAGCAGTCATGCTAGGAGTAGCAAAAGAAGTTTCTACAGTAAGGTTTTTGTTGTTGTCAGGGGTTTTTCCTCAGCTCAATAAAGGCAGGGAAGACATCCAATGAGGACAGGGAGGTGAACAAAGAGACTGGAAGAGCGCTTTGCCTTACAAACATTTCCTTATACTTTCCTTCTCTCATGGTCTACATCCAACTGACACCCTGTTTTTTTTTAAATGATGGCATATGGCTCCCTCTAGAATGTGGTTTCCCTCTAGAATGTGTTTCGCACCCCCTCTGGGCATCGAACAGAGTCGCCTAAGACCATCGGAAAACACATATTTCCAACGGTCTTAGGAACTGAGACACCACTCCTCTATTCGTCTCCAGGTGGGTCCACTCACATGCAGATATGCCCACATACGAGTATTAAAGGGTCCTGGCATTAGGAAGATTGAGAACCACTGCTGTAGATGAACTGGCCACCATCTCAATTAGCTGCTTCAGGTCTGGATTATTCTCCCTGATTCTGGAGAGAACAACAGTATGCCAAGGGGAGGTGTGAGGTGATGTATGAGTTTGGGAGCAAATTTATTAGAAAGAGAAGAGGCTATGCCTGCATTTATTTACAGCAGTCGCCTTTAATGAATGACACTAAAGACACACAGGATGAGTCTTGTTCACAAAAGCCTTGCAATGAGGGTGCTGTAATATGCAAAGGGACTCTGGGCCCTGTGAGTAGGCAAAGCATGCTTGCTATTCCTCTCTAGGCCAACCTTATCACACAAAGATGTCAACTTCAAAATAAATTAGTATGTGCTCTTGAACTTACATGGGGAAGGAAAGAACATGAATGTGAACAAGCAAGAAGAGGTTGGAAGAGATGAGTGACATTCAAATACTCTGGTCTGGGGTGGGGAACCTGCAGTTCTGAGGCCACATGTGGCCTTCTAGGTTCTCTAGCAAAGCCTTTTGATGGTGTCCACATTTACAAAACCAATCCTTTTATAAAGAGGACTTATTCTGTGAAGTTTGGAGTCAGTGAAAGAGCTGTCCTTGAGGACCTAGAGGGCCACACCTTGTGGGTGGAGGTTCCCCACCCCTGGTCTGGTCAATCATCTTCTGTTCCTGTACTGTCCTGTAAGTATTTGCTGAAGGAATGGGGGATTTATTTTTCTGCAAATTACTGATAACTCCTACCTGGATGACAGGATGCATGCAGGGGGGTGGGAGACAGACAGATAAAAGCAACATCTTCAGAGGACAGAGGTGACTCAGAACAGACAACTGATGGGGAACAGATGAGGGAGGCAGGCAGTCAGCAACAGGTGCTTTTGTTTTGTTTTGTGTTGTTGGGGTGGGGGTGGGGGGTTCAATGGCAGAGGCTGCCAAGGCCTGCAACCCTACGCTAACCCTTCTGATATCAGGACATAGTAAAATCAAGAGAACTCTCCCGACTGACAGGCAGAGATCATACCAGTTTGGACTTGCTGATGGGAAGAAATCACCAACTGTATATTTATAGGTGGATGTTAAATTCAAAGCAGTCCCCCAGGCCTGAATTCTCTATGTTCCAGGTTATCAGGAAGGGTGAAGAGTTAAGAAGTAAGATGGGAAAATGAACTAAGAAGGCAAGCAGGAAATTAAAGTCTCTAAGACACTGGAAGAGAATTCAAAGCCAGGCTTAGGGGCTAGAGAATAAGGGAAAGGGACACAGAAAAAAGATGGAGTAAGAAGAATTTTGAAGCCACTGGATCCATTCAACAAATATGAAAGTCTTCCATGAGAGGCTCAAAAGGAGTTTACTATGCACCGTGGAAATATAAAAGAAATCATATGGGCCCAATGAGCAGAAGACACACTGGAGTGACTGGGCCATTTGTTTTGAGGAGCAACAAAGATGCCTCTATAAAGTGCAGACATGACCAGTCAGAAAAGAAGCTGTCTTCCAGAGACTTACACTTTAAATGTAATAGGGAACCTTGTGAGATTCAAACTCATCAAGCACTATCAAATCTGGTGATTGATGTGGGCATGAAGGACAATGATAGAAGAGACTAGGATGAAATCTACAAGGTCTATTAAGTCCTAGGCAGGTAATAAATGGTGTTTTCAACACAAGATCATGAGTATCACAGGTCTGGAGATGGAAGGAACCCTAGAGGCCCTCTGGCCCAACCCAAACTCTTTCATTTTACAGAGAAGGGAACAGAGGCCCAGGAGGATTAGGTAACTTGCCCAAAGTCACATCTGGGATCCTAATTCTAGAACTGGAAGGAGCCTCAGAGGCCCTCTAGTCCAACCCCACCATTTTACAGAGGAGGAAACTGAGACCCAGGGAGGGAAGGGACTTGATCAATATCACACACAGAATCCTAGCTCTAGATCCTGGAAGGGACCTCAGAGGTCTAGATCTGGTCCAATCCCTTTATTTCACAGAAGAAACTGAGGCCCAGGAAGGGGAAAGGACTTGTCCAAGGTCCCAAAAATAAGTGTTAGAGGCAGGATTTGAATTAAGCTTGTCTGATTCCAGAAACAGTGCTCTGTGTGCCTTATAACTGAAGGTCAGGAACTTGGAAGAGAAAGGAAGACATGATAAGGTGGGAAGCAAATAACCATCTTTAGAGATAATTTGGACCATAGGACAAGATGCCAGGATGAGAGGTTCTATGGGAAAAAATACATCTCCCAAAGACTAGGAAGAATATATTTGAACATAATTGTTATGCTACACATAACTAGGGCACAATAAGCCATCATATGACAAACATACAAAGGAAATAGAGATGTTTAACATAGAGAGGTAAAGGGAAGGAGAAGAGAATATGACCACTGTCTTCTTAGATTTCTTTTCTGAGGCACCAAGAAGCTAAACAAAGGCCAACTGGCAACTAGGTGGCACATTAGATAAAGCATTGGGCCTGGAATCAGGAAGGCCTGAGTACAAATCCTCCTTCATATACTCACTCGCTGTGTGACCCTGAGCAAGTTTCCTCAACTATAATATATGGATGCAAACAGCACCTGCTTCCAAGGGCTGTTGTGAGGATTGAATGAGAAAAGATTTGTAAAGTGCTTAGCACAGTTCAGGGTACACAATAGGTATTTAATAAATACTTCCCCTCCCCCCATCAGTGAAAGTCACAAAGTAGCAGATTCCAGCTTGGAATATAGAAGAGTGGAAAATTAAAGGAATCAGAGGGTAGAGCTGCTTGAAAATGGAATGAGCTGCCCTGTGAGGTAATGAGCTTCTCATTCCTGGTTGGCTCCAAGGAAGCAGAAGCTGAATGTCAGTTTGCCACGAGTAGCTAGTTTGCCGTCCTGTTCAAGTATGAGTTGGACTAAGTGGACACTTAGGTCTCTCCCAACTTGAGGATCTGCATGTCACTGGAGAATACAGCTTTTCCTCTCTGTATGGAGGATGCCAGAAGAGATGACAACTTATCTGTAGGCATTTTAATGCAATGGACTCACAGAGTCTAGAGCTGTGCAATGGTTGATTTGTGTAAAAATTAATTAGCAGGGTAATTCACAGGCAACCATAATCCTTTCGCCTTGCAGAGATTAATTGAAAGTACTCAGTTTCTGAGGTGAGCTTAGCCTCATGAAAACTCCAAATGACACAGAAACTGCCCTTCACATTTCTTGAGGGACCAAATCACCAACAGTTATATCAGTGGGGATGATGTCACAAAGGCAGGTGCCCCATCAGAAGCAATGCATGGAATCCTTCCCTCTAGCAAATAATACAGCAACTTGGAACGCAAATAAAAGAAACCACCATTTCATTATTTTCACCATGACTCTTGGCAGCTGGCAAAGAGTTATGCTCCCTAGGATACCCACCAAAGATGAAGTCTCCAGAGATGGTACCAATACCCTTTGAAAAAAGACACAAAGCAAACTCAAAAGTCTAAGAATTGTAGGACAGCTCAAGATTCACTCTACAATATGCCATTAGAGCATGGTAAAGTGGGGACCATAGAGTATTACCGCTGGATTCAGAAGACCTAGGTTAAAAATCTGTTCCTAACAGTTACTGGGCAGCTAGGTGGTACTGGGGATAGAGCACTGGGTTTGGAGTCAGGAAGATCTAAGTTCAAATCCAGACTCTGACACTTTCTGTGTGACCTTGGACAAGTCACTTTCTTTTCCTGGGTCTCAGTTTCCTCCTTCGTAACATCAAGAGATTTGACAATAATAGCTGTTAAGTTCCTAAATGAGTTCTATATCTATGATGCTGTTAGTGACCTTAGACAAGCAAGTCACTTTCCTTCTTTGAACCTCAATTTCTTCATTTGTAAGATGATGGATGGACTCACTGATCTCTGGGGTCCCCTCCAGCTCTAGAGACAGGATCCTGAAACATCTCACAGTTCTATAGGGCTAAAGGATTTCCAAAGAGTCTTTCTCAAAATAGCCCAATGAGGGAGATATCTATGGAAAATTCATCATCCCCAGTATAAATGAGGAAGTCAAGGCCAAGAAAGGTGATGTGAGATCCCAGGATCAAGCAACCAGAAAGTATTGAATGTTTCCTCTATATGAATTATCCCTGCAAATCCATTCTCAAGTCAGGATGAATATTATATTTTCCCAGCCTTCTTCCTGATAAGTGCCCCAGCTTCATTGGCTAGCATTAGTGACAGTCCTTGGTCCTGACAGCCCGACTTAATTAATCTACCTAATTTATTGATCAACCAGACAGCAAAAGAACATTTCCCATTAAATGGGTTTTTTATCATCGGGTGTTATAGAGCTAAATGTCTTTTTAAAATCTGAAATTTCGTTAGTGGATGACACGCTGTCTGTCTGAGAAAGTACTAGCAAAGAGGAAAAAGCAAAGATTAAAAATGGCTCAGTGGTTTTAAGTAATGACCAGGAGGTCAGACTATAAAATGGGCCTCTATGCTAGCTACCCACTTCACTAAAAATGCAACACGAAGCAATAGTAACTCCCCACAGTTTTAGGCTGAAGACTGAGAGTATGTTCATTAAACTGTATGATATATATATTATCCAGAGCAAGCAGACAAAGGCTATGATTTTCTCAGGCTTATGCTGTTGACTACAGAGATGTGAACTACCCATTCAGGGTTGAGTTACTCCTCCCATCCAAATCCCACACTGATATCAAAGTGTTCTATGGATAATCCTGGCCCAAATGAACTCTCCCCTTCTGAAATTCTTCTACTGCCCAATTCAGACCATAATTCAGAGCTGAATAATTTGAGGATGGAATGACTGGTTCATTCAATAACACCCCACTTAAAGTCGGTGAGAAGACAATCTCATTGGCCTTTGACTAAGTGGAGAAAAGCCCCTTTGAACTACTGTGACTTGCATGAGGCCAAAAAGATTTGGCATCACCCAGGGCTATATATATATAGAGGTGGGAGCAAGCCTTTAGGCTGGAGGTTCTCTACCCCTGGTCTGGAGGATACTAGACTTCTTACTGGTGACCTGGATGCATCCCCAAATGAGCTGAAGGCAGAGTCTGCACCTGAAGCCAAGAAAAGATGGGCAGAGATTCATCACACTTAAGTGGAACTCTTTCATAACCCATGAATGGAAGAAAATGATCATATGATCATACCCTATATGTGCCCTCCCATCTGGCCAACATCTCGTTCATATCTTCCCAACGTTACACCACAGAGGGTCCGCTCAACATGTCAGGGGCATAGAATTGTCTCTTAATATTGCTAAGATACTACTGGAGCACTCTGGTTGCCTACCCATCAGCCCTTGCTCTTGCCATGTGACCCCAGCCCATCTTTTTTCTTCCTCTCATAAGATTCCTTGATAGTTGACTCCTATTCTTTTTCAGAGCTCATCATTGCTCCTATGTAGCACTCTGAATGCACCCAATGCATACCTCTCTTCTGCCTCTGGTGTGATGTTCATCCTTATTTCTTTTGAGGCAGAAGCCTTTCACATCTTGCTGCCATACAGGAATATCTGTAAAAAGTTATCACTGAAAAGATGTGCCTCTGCTTTCATGGCAAGCTTGGGATTCACAAAAAGCTCTGCAATTTCCTGAAAGTAATTCAGCCTACTCAATTCCTCTTTTTCAACTCTGGGCCCCGACTACTGTACATCTGTCCCACATGAACACACTACTTGAGAAACTCCCTAGGCTATCCATTCCAATGCATGTTGAAATTTGATCAATAGACATTCTTCATGAACTCAGTCTTTGCTCTCTGGATGGACAGGCCAAGCTCCTTTAAGGAATCACAGATCTCTTCCAGGCTGCTCTGCAGCATCCTGGGGTTTGATGATGCCAGGGTACCATCACTTGCCAACAGGAGTATCTGGAGGGCCTCGCTATCTATAAGAACCACCAGGAGCCTCACAATGCATCTGCTCCATCACAAACTCAGGCCAACCCATGACCAGACTATGTCTACATCTTGTTCTTGCTTGGGTACTACCACTCCTTCCTTCCCTTTTACGGGTTTTCTTCCTCCCCTCTACAATGTAAGTGCCTAGAGAACAGGGGCTGTCTTTAATTTTGGCACATATTTGCATTCTCCAAACTTAGCACAGTCCCTTGTACAGAGTAAGCACTTAATAAATGCTTTGTCTTTTGGCAAACATACATCTCCATGTTGCTTGGGGGGGGGTGTTGTTTGTATCATGAGATATTTATTATCAGAAGGTCATTGAACAGAGTTATTTCTGTCCTACATCTTACAAAGAACCTTGATTAATCTTGATATAGGAAAAGGAGAAACCTTGTAAAATGGCCCACAAGTCAGTGCACTTTTTCCCACTGAGTCATTTTGGTCTGCTTTTGTTTGGGTAACTAAACACTAAGCAGATTGGGGTCTCATTGACAAAGATGTGATTTGTTGTTGAATAGCATTTACAAAAGTCGGCTTCTTCCAAACAAGCATCCTCAGTTCCTATACAGATGACTTTTAGAATGATTTCATATAGAGAGAGAAGACATAGAGGTCTGTGGTTAGTGTTTATTATATCTAAGCAAACACAAAATAAGTACAAGAAAAATCAGGAGAAAAGTTCTAGAGGCTGGAGAAATGAGGAAAGGCTTCACTTAGAAGTTGATTCTAGAGCTGAGTCTTGAAGAAGTGAGGGATTCAGAGATGGAGGAGGGGAGTCAGCATCACAGGCAGGCAAAGAGATGGGCCATGGAGTGGCATGTGAGAGAAGCAGCAGGAAGGGAAGAGTGGCTGGGCCAAAGAAAAGTCTAACAGACTGTTTCTCCTTACAGTCTAGTGCAAGAACTAATTCCAACTAGTTTGAGAGCTCCTCAAGAAAAGAAGTCTTTTGCTTCTTTGATATTGTCCATGGTGCCTAGCATGGTGCTAAGCATACAGTGAGTCTGTAATGAAAAATGGATGAAATTGAAGTGTAATAAGCACCCTGAAGAGAAATTAAGATTTTGAAAAAGTGGATGACAAGTTCCAAGCTGAAATGCCAGGGGCTGGTAATAATTATGCAATGGAAGTCATTAACCCTTTAGCAGGAGCCCAGCCTCTGCAGTGGAAAGGAAGAACGTTTCAGAACTCTGCTACCCACCGTGAGTAGCCTCATTAGAAATAAGCTTGAAGCCATTTGAACGAACTCACAATGGGAGAAGTGCAGAATAAGGTAGGTCAATGAAGCCATTATCTGTATAAATGTAGTAGTGTATTACTATTTCAGAGTCTCAGCAATGTGGGAAGAGATTAATTGCCAGTCCTATCTGAAATCACATTTTTATTTATTTCCAGCCAACTGTCCAGCTGAAGAATGCCTCTCCCTATTCAAAGGCTAAATGAAAGGTCATTGATTCTTTTGACAATATAATTTTCAGATGTTATTGGGAAAACTTGTCTCATGCACATATGTCTCTAAATGTAATAGCCCTCCATTTGGGATATCTCAGTGCAAGCAGATTCTTATTGATTGCTTTTTTCTCAGCAATGTCCAGGCTACTTGCACTTAGAAATATGCTGGAATTTCTCAAAGGAGACAAAAGCTATTGGTAGAAATGGTCAGGAGGCAGGTATTCTGAGCTCCAGTGAATTGTACGATTTGGTTAATCCAGCTATTGCTTTCCATGGAATGTAAGATTTCCTGAAAGTTCTCTTGAGATTTGAGAAAACATATGGCAGGTTTTACACAATCAATTAGCGTCCTGTGGGCTGGGGACTCAGAGAGACATAAGACATAGCACCTACCTTCAGGGTACTTACTGGTGCCACTGTGACAAATGGTGTGGCATAAAAGAGACATATCTGACGTAATACCAATCGACACTTTCATAAGCAATAGCAGTGAGTTCATATAAAAGCCCTGTGGTGCAGCCCTCTACATATAGCCAATTCAGCCACATGCTTCATCCCATCCAGCTATCCACCAGGACACTAGATCCTAGCCAGCTTGGGCAGCTAAAATGTGGCTAGACATATTCTCCCACATTCCACCTCTTGATCAAGGAGCAATAGTCAAATCCATGCTGCTACAGCCATTGGAAAAGGTACAATAATAGATTTCCCCCAGGCTCCACTCACCAAGCCTTTGCCTGCCTAGATTAAAGTTCCCTTCTTTAGAAACCACTCCCCTATGTCTGTTGTGTCTCCCTATTAGAATGTAAGCTCCCCAAGGGCACGTCTCTGTATTTCCAGAGTTTAGCACAGAGATGTGCACTGCAGTTAGCTCTTAAGTGATAGAGGCTAAATCTTCCCCATAGGGACATGAGTGATATCAATTTAAAACAGAGGGCAGGCTATGGGTATAGGATAACTACATGGCTACAGAGTATGGCCCAAAATCATGGCATTAGTATCACAAGCAAGGTCCCTCTGAAGGAAAACAATCTCCTTTAGCGATCGATTCGATCCCCACAGACTCCTGACTGTTACATTCAGAACACAGTCTCATTCAAGACTGATACCATTACTAATACTCCTGCCATTAGCATCCTCCACACATTACCTATGCACAGTCAACAACTACTCCAGGTCACAACTCCTGGCACTCAAGGTCCAGTGGTGTAGACATGGCTATTCTACCAAAGGGCAGTATGATGAAATGTGATACTGAACTTGGAACCTGGAAGATCTGGTTGCAAATCCTTACTAGCTGTGTGGCCATGGCAAGACAGTCAACCTTTCTGAGCCCCAATTTTTTCATCTGTAAAGCAGGGATAACAATGCATATAGGACTCACCTCACTGGGTTCCTGGAAGCCTCCAATGAGATCAAATGTTTTGCAAACTTTAATGTACAATATTACTAGTATCAACAGAACATCCTGACCACTCATTTGTAGCCTGCAAGGTGGTAATTTGTGCCTCTGGCAGCTCGGAGTCCCGGGCAACCAAAACATTATCAATCTTATTTGTATGTGGATTTACCATGTCCCCTTGCAGATTCTAACCACTGGACAAAAGAGAATCCATCCACTCACCAACCAACAACCAAGTGTGTGCTGTGTAAACGAACCTAGCAGTCAAGAGTTATGAGAACACAGGGGGAAGAAGCGTTATAGTCAATGGACATTATAAATGATGGATTTAATTACAGTGGTTGCATTTTGACAGAGTCTGACATTGAGGCAAGAGCATTCCAAAAATCATCCAGCATCTTTTTCAGCTTGGGTAATCCTACCATGGCCATTAACACCTTTCAAATGGCCCACTGCAAGTCAGTCTTAAATATTAAAATGGCTAACATGATCAGCACTAGACATGGAGGAACTGAGCTCAAAGCCTGCCTAAGACGTTTACAAACTGTGTGATCCTGGGCCAATCCCTTAACCTCCATGGACTTCAGTTTTCTTTCCCTAAAGTCGAAATAATAATAGTACCTACTTCCCAGGGCTGTTGTGAGGACCAAACGAGGAAATAAATGGAAAGTACCTTACAAACATCAAAGTTAAATGTGTATATGCACATACATTAAGTGTTATCACTACTGTTTTTGACATGACTAATTTGCTTACCACAGCATAGCATAGTAACACAAAGACTATAGATTCCAAAGATCTGAGTTCGAATCCTACCTCTGACACTTGCTGCATGTATGATGACCCTGGGTAAATGACTACCCCTTTCTAGGCCTCTAGGCCATCTGCAAAATTGCTGGGGGGAGGGGGATAGGTATAGCTTGTGGACAATTCAGCCTCAGAGTACCCTTCCAGTTCTAGTTCCTTAATACCATATGTGACCTCGTAGGTCATTTCACCATCCTCAGACTCTTCCTTACCTGCAAAAAGTAAGAAGTTACACTAGATGGTCACCGAAGCACCTTTTAGGATAGCATCTATTACCTTATGCTTTTTAAAAAACCAGTCCTCTTTTTGAAATGGGCAGGAACTAGTTAAATAGAAACTTCATGGACTTAAGAATGAAGTAGCCAGGAAATAGTTAAGTGATACTTTGAGAAATTAGAAATCAGCAAGTTAGAAGACAATGAACCTGCCTATGAGCCAGGC
>JAQQSW010006593.1:0-13914 GCA_028646575.1 Pseudocheirus occidentalis | reverse complement strand
CATATATGTTTGCTTTGCTCTGTCCATGGCTCTAATATTTACTGTGTGATCATGGGAAAGGTATTGAAGCTCTATGAGACTTTCTTTCCTCCTCTATAAAATGGGGATTGAACACATTTGTTATTTCTTTCAGAGGCTTTGGGAACTTTTACAAAGTTCTATAGGAATGTGAGTTACTTTTCTATTAAACATATTTACAATCCCTCTAAATATTCTTCTGTGGGATAGAATTAGTGACCCTGAACTTGTATAATATATTGTTATGTCAAGATCATTCCAATGGAAGGAACACTTTTAAAAACAAAACAACAATGAAAAAACCTCAAGCCAAAATCTTTCAGGTATTACTTCTATATTTGATGAAATGTACTTAGTAGAGTGACTTCAGCTATGTTTTGGCTTTTCCATAGTAAGGAAGAGGCTTCACCCAAATGCCCCCTGCTACAAGAAGCAAGAGAAACTTGTATTGGTGGCCAAGCTTCCAGTACCCTTTGGGACTCTTAGCCACAGTGTTGAAAAATTTTAGCTATCTTTGTTGGCACTACTTCTGACTGAAGTACCCATGTGGGTTGGATTTCCGGACCCCCTGGAATACTTCATGGCTTGGGGCCTTTTGTCTTTTGTTCATGATCTGTTCACAGGACATGCAGAAACCCTCCAAGAAACAGTAATATTAATGTCAGAGACAGTGTGGTTGGATGGACAGACACTTTTAGAAGTATGAGGCTCTCCTTGAAATCAGTGTTTTAAATTCAAGCTCCTGACATCACAGATGTACTACTTTTTCTGCTTTCTTGCCATACTAAGGGAATGTGGTGATTATGAATTAGATAAAACCACAGTGAGAAAGCTTTTCAGATCAATTCATATAAATGTAGCTTTTTGAAATGAGTTACTTTATATGAAATGAAAGGATATATGTCAAAAAACTTTGAAATGCTTTAAACACCATATAAATTTAAAATTTTATTAATATTAATAATCATTTTTGGAGTGGAACTGTGATTTAAAAGGTGTGGGAAACTCCTTGTAAAGAAATTTCCTTACTAACACAAGTCAACCCTTGATCTGATGCTTATCGTATAAAATTTCCCGGGACATTGAGAGGTAAAGTGAGTTGCTGTCATTACACGTTTTAGAAGCAAGACTTGAACCAAGGTCTTCCTGGCTCTGAGTCTCATTCCTATCACCCTATGCCTTGCTGCCTATATTGTTGCTTTAATTAAAAAGATTTTTAATGATTATTCTATATTTAAAAAGATGCCATAATTTATAATGTTGGGTACTCTTTTGGTGAGATTGGCAATCATAATTTTGTGCCTTACTAGATAGTCTTAATTAATTTTTATGCCCCACATCCCCAAAATGCTATTATCTGGTGATCAAACAGGTCTTAAACTTTTCTCAATTTATTTGGATGGAAGTATTTGTCACTGGGTCCTTATGGTAAACCTTTTTTGGTAATAGTAACAGTACTCAGTAAGTTCAGAGAAAAGTGAATGGACTTGGGCAGTTTATCACAAAATAATAACCCTCCTTTAAGTTTTGATGTTAATTTAGTTCAGAAATTTTTGATAACAGATTTAGTCTGCTGTTAAAGTAAGAAACAAAAGAGTTATTTGGAAAAAAAATGAGCCAGTTTGAGCTTTGGGTAAATGGAGGAAATATATGTAATATATAAACAGAATGAAAGGTATGGGAACTGATGAACACAAGTAATAAAATTTAGATTAGCTTTAACTTTAGTCTAATACAAAATGCATCTAGGTTTTGATGACTGGTTTCTCTAGGGTTATTCTTGCATGAGTTTGCTCATAGGTGCCATCGTGGGTATCTTACTCCCTAATAGTATCTTTGTTTATTCAGGAGTAAAGGATATTTGGATATCAGATTCCTATATTTATTGTTCTTCAGATAAAAGTCTGTAGTTCATAATAGACTATTGGCCTGCTGGTGGTTTGCCTAACACAATATTACTCCCTAAGGATTTATAGCCCTCAAAGCACACAAGTGGAATAGTAGAACTCTGTAGGAGAATGTTGCTCTCTCAAGGACATACATATTAAGATAACTTTGGTCAGTTACTAGAGTCCCTGGTTCTAATATGGAGGAAGAAAGAGGGTAAATCATTGATAAGCACAGAAGGTATATTTGTTGCATGTGGTTGTAAAGCCATGCACCAGCGGATGCCCCCCAAAATGCTACTGTGAACAGCTTTTAAGGTTCAGATTACACAGTACAGTGAACACTCTGTTTATTCCATTACAAATCAAGGCAAACATTCACAATATATTACAATATGATATTCACAACATTACATCTTATCACAAAAGTCACAATATAGTGTTCATAACAGTTTAGCATTAGAATGGCCACATAGTTTTCTCTACAGTGACCACAATACTTAGAACGAAGAACAAAAGAATAATCATCTGGTTTCCCTAAGGGCAAAACCCTCCTTACTTAATCATTCAGTCAATTCACAATACAATAACCAAACTTCCACTAATGGGGCAATCATTAACTTAATCAGTCACTAATCTAGATTCACAATTACTCAGTATCATTAATCACTAGTACAAGTCATTAGAAAACCACATAAACCCTCCACCCCTTGGTGTCCAGCAAACCTCAGTTTCATCCAAGGGGACGCCTTTTCTTCATCTTGACTCTGGTGGTCTCTCTGATTCCCTGGATCCCCTTCCATGGGCCCAGCTCCCTCCTGAATCCACCAAACAGTCACCTGGATTCAAAAGCAGACAGCTCCCAGCTCCTCATCCAGTCCTCAGAGGTAGACAGCTCCTAGGTACTTGTCCAGTCCTCAGGGCAGTCCCTGGCACACACTGAAGTTCACAGGGTCCAGCACATCTCAAACCCTTCACCAGTTCCCTTGCCTGGAACTCAAAGATCAGCCAGGCCATAAACAAACGAAGTCTTATCCTGGTCATGGTTCTTCAGTCCTCCAGCAGTTCATCTGGCCCTAGGACCCAGAAAGAATAGTGGCCTTCTGGGTGGCCTTCCCCAGATTCTGGTCTCAGGAAAACTCCATCTCAGTTCTCAGTCAGCTTCCAGATGCTGGGAAAGAAAACTCTCTCTCTGTCTCTGTCTCTGTCTCTGTCTCTGTCTCTCTCTCTCTCTCTGTCTCTCTCTCTCTCTCTCTCTGTCTCTCTCTGTCTTTCTCCCTCTCTGTCTCTGTCTTTCTCCCTCTCTGTCTCTCTCTGTCTCTCTCTGTCTGTCTCTCTCTCTCTCTGTCTTTGTCTCTCTCTCAAGAAAACTCCAACTCACTTCTTCAGCCCAGCAGCCCAGCTCCCAGATGCTGAGACAATCCTGCTTCCTCCAACAGGAAAATTCCAATTCTGTCTCTCTGTCTCTAGAATCCTTCTTTATGTACACACATTGGCCTCCTGTCTCAGCCAAACCACTTCTTCCATGTCAACAGGGGAGTTCATGCCTTCTCAACAGGGGACAGAGCTCATAGCCCTAAGTTACTAAGTGCTAAGTATTTGCTAAAATGACTGCTGTTACAGTGGTCTTTCCAAATAATCTTTCTTTACAAACAGCCCTTTCTGTACAAACAAGCATCTAGGTAATTTTTGCAAACTCAGGGATTTTAGAAGTAGCAAACTGCAATAAATTATGGAGACATACATATTTTAATGTTCATGGGGAAGGTCCAGATTTAGGTTGCATTTGAGCAATTAGCAGAACCAAAGGAGTATGACCAAACTCAGGCCTGATGGGACCATTTCTCCCACAGTGGTGCTCTTGGGTGGTGACAGATAATATGCAGAATAACATAAGAAAATAAAAAGGAACTTTATTGTGAAACTATTTCTCAAATTAAGAAGATAACAGTGACCCCTTTACTCACCTACATGACCACTTCTTTTATCAGTGCAAATATCAGTTCATCCAGGCCTTCTTGACATGTGTTCTCCTATAAATCGTCCTATGATCTGCTCAGGATATCTAAGAACACGGGCTAGACCTTAACTTAACTTTGTATTTCTCTGCCACAGCAGGCTTATTAAATGTTAATTTAATAGATGAATGAATAAGGGGATGAGTGAAAGACTGATATCCTGCTCCTAATCCTTTGTTGTGAGTAAGTGAATGAAACAGGGGAGGAAGTTTGCAATAGTGAAAAAAGCATTGGCTCTAGAATGAGAAGACTTATATTCACCTTGTGTCTAAGATACTTTCTCTGTGACCTTGAACAACTCACGTAACTTCTCTAGGCCTCTGTTTCCTCATCAATAAAATGAGGGGCTGGGCTAGCTGGTATCTGAGGCCCCTTCCCATTCTAAATCTATGAACCTAAAGTCATTTTATGGGAATTATATAAATTACATAAAACCATTGTCATGAAGTAGTTCAGGTTTAATGCATAAGAATATAGTTTATATAACTGACATTTAATTTGGTGGTGAAGGTTGCTACTTTTTAGTATACTAACCATATTTTTCTCATTTTTATACCTAGCTTTACTTTCTGACCTAAAATTAACATGTAACTTGTATTTGCTTTTGAATGTTTCATTATTTAATTTTTGTAACAATCTTGTGAAGCCAAATAGGCAATAATTATTATGACAGAAAAAAATCTCATTTTCACATAAAAATTTCAAGAGAAAGATGATTTTACTAAATGAAAGTGGCTGGCAAAAAAGATTTGTGACACCTTCCAAGACTTTAATATAGCACTTTATTGTGTTTTTGTGTGTTCTGAGTAGTAAAATGAAAATGAGGGAATTCTAACATTATTCAAGTAGAATGGCATATTTTTTGCTATAAAATTATTAGGGTAAATGGCCAATTTCCATTTTCTGTAAAATCAGTTTTTACAGAATGACCTTGGTCCCAACCTATTCCATAAAAATGGGATTTTACTATACCAATAAAAGATATCACCATGTAAAGTACTATACTATTTTCATTTGAGAAGCTCAGAGTGTTTTATAGACATTGAACTCAGTGTTAGATTTTGAAAGATGTGTAAATTCTCTTCTATGGTATCACATTGGGGCAGAGGTGATATAATCATAAACAGTTCACTATTACATTTACCTTTTTGACAAAAGTAAACTACAGAAACCTATATCTTTGACCTCATATGCCTTCTGAATATATGATAATTCCATTTAGTAGATTCCAGTCCACTCAGTAAATCTCTTCTTCATGAGTTGAAATCTGATCTCAGACACTTACTGTATGTATAAACAAGTCGATTAACCCTGTTTGCCTCAGTTTCCTCATCTGTTAAAATGAACTGAAGAAGGAAATGACAAACCATCTCAGCAACCTTGCCAAGAAAATCACAAATTGTATCATGAAGAGTCAGATAGGATTGAAATGACTGAACAATAACAAAGATCTCTTAAGTGACAGGAATCCAGCCTTTTAAAACTTGCTCTGCAGATTTCTAAAGTTACCTCTACCAAGAGAGACAGAGCCTTTACAAACATAACCCTGCATTAGGAATCCTTAAACTCTCACAGTATTCTTTATCCTGAGCTGACCTGTGAGATGTCACTGTAATCTACCTGTAGGTCTCTCATGGAGGCGTTGGAGCATGGTTAGGCTGATCGTCTTTTGGCAGAGCACAGCAGGTTGAGAAGAATGAAATCGTGTTATAATTAAAAATGATAGGATTCTATTTTGAAGGGTATAGATATGATATCATGTAGCCCCTGGCAGCATTTTTTTCCAGTGGTGGAACCCACTCTGTTTTTCATTTTCTGTATTTCTTTGAACTTTCCTTATTTGAAGACATGAATGCCATCTTACTGTTTCTCTCATAATAGTTCTTCTCTTTTGTCCTTATTTCCATTCAATGGCTGAGCTAGGGTGTTTTACATCACAGTGAAACTGATCAAAGCCATTTGATGTTCTGGTTGGCATCATTAACAGGTTTCTGTGTCAAATAGAAATGCATTAAGGTTGGTGGTTATTACCTGCCAGAAGATGATGATTATTTTGTCCCCTTTTACATATTAAAAGGACAGTTTTATGAAAGGTTATTTCTTCAAATGTACTCATTTTAAGTTGGTCATTCTCAAATTTGTCTCTCTCTTTTTGGGCTTCTAGAGAAGCTATTCCTTAAGCCTCTAGGGGATTAACTTTAAGATACTACCTAACAATCAGATACAGAGCTTGGAAATGCTTCCTCTAAAGGTATAAAAGTTGGGCCTCAGGTATTTCTTTAAACATTGTTGGTCTTTGAACCATGTTTTTGACAAAAGACCCTGAAGGCCACCTACTCCCATTTATCACTAGTGGTAGGGTGGTGGGGTAGTGGGAAAAAAGGAGACTCACTCTTCATTGAAATTAATGGAAAGAATGACTGCTTTTGATATGACTTCAAGATGTGACAGCTGGTTTTTATTAAAGGCAAGTGGACTTCACTTTATGCAACAGGTGTATGTTGTTTTCCTTTTAAAGTTGCATGTGAATTTAATTTTTTAAATTAAACCATTTAGAATGCAGTAGGTCATTGCTATTTAAATGGAATTCTATGTTGGATATTTTTGTGAAATGAATAAGTCTCCCCTAACTTATCTTTCTTATAATTCCATATTCTCATTAGTTGTTTTTTTTAAATAGGCAACATGGAATTGTGGATAAAGGAACAGTATTGGATCTGGAAAACCTGGATTCAAATTCTTTCTCATATGCAAAGTAGTTCTTTGACCATGGGCAATTCGTTTAATCTTTCAATGCCCCAGGAAACTCTCTAAGACTATATTATATTGATTTTTCTAATCCTTATTAGTTGGAAGAATTTATATTCTAAGAGATAATGAATGAATCACATCTCTCTTTGTTTATGTATGTATACACATATACACCACATGTGTATATATGTAAATGTATGCTTGCATATTCATTTACATAATAATAATAATTCATAATAATAGTATTAATTTGCTGACATGGAATAGAATTTGTGAGGCATATTCCTTGATTAGTATGGCCTAGGTACAGTGGTTACAATTTAAGTACCTGAAAACAGAAAAACACTGGAGTCTTGGGTTAAAATACAAGCCATCCAGTCACTTTTTTTTCTGCTTTTTTGGAGGGCAGTTGGAGTTAAGTGACTTGCCCAAAGTCACATGGCTAGTTAGTGTGTCAAGTGTCTGAGGCCAGATTTGAACACAGGTCCTCCTGACTCCAGGGCCGGTGCTCTACTCACTGCGCCACCTAGCTGCCCCCAGTCGCTTCTTTATACCTGAGAGGGGAGGAGAAAAAAGACCATGGCACAATCCACATTTGGATATATTTTAGCATAAAAATAATATAAGCAGTATAAATGTCTAGTATTTCTCTGTAAGAGATTTTTCAAGATATAATTATAGTAAGGAGCAAGATTTAAAAGAAATATAAACACCTACAATTATAGATTGCTGTCATCCCACTAATCTCAATTTATCAATCCCTATTTAATTTACTATCAGCCTATTTTCTCTTGAGGTTAATTAGAGTTTATACTAAATCTTCTTTTCAAATTAGAAGTCATATGTTCATGGTTTTCAAGTTTGTTGGAAATGTTAAGCCTTTAATTAGATCCTTACTTTAATTACTTTCATTATACCTGGGTTTCTCCTCTAGTGAAACAGCTTGGAAGTCTTGCTTATTTTTCAAATTTTCTCACTTTAAAGTTGTAGAGCACCCTGAGGATGTGGGTGTGAGGTGCAGAGAGAGAGAGAGAGAGACAGACAGACAGACAGACAGATAGACAGACAGACAGATAGACAGAGAGACAGAGACAGAGAGAGACAGAGAGACAGACAGAGACAGAGAGACAGAGACAGAGAGGGACAGAGAGACAGAGAGACAGAGACAGAGAGAGAGGGACAGAGAGAGACAGAGAGACAGAGACAGACAGACAGAGAGAGAGAGACAGAGAGAGAGAGACAGAGAGACAAAGAGACAGACAGAGAGAGAGAGTTTAATACTTTTACTCATGAGACCCCATTAGTGTGCTCCTTTCATTGATTAACCATTGTTATCAATGAGTCAGCTAGACTTAATGAGCTTTTGGAAGAGTACTTATTAAGATAGTGTATAATACAGAGAGTTGACACAGAACATTTCTCCCAAAACTCTGTAATGTACATTTTTTTTTACCAGTATACACAGAATCAAAGGCAGAGCTTAGAGATCACATGTGGCAAAGGGGCAGTAACTTGCAACTCCTTGCTTCAAAGTTCTTTTCTTCCCTTTGTGTGGTACTAATGAAATTCTCATTAGACATGGTATTGCATTCTTCTAGGCTCCTTGTAGAGTCCTGAAGTTGTCTTTCCTCAAAGTATCTATTTTGTCCTCGGCTCATAATGCAGGCATTGCCATCAACTCTTGCACAGGAGTCCACTAGTTTCCTAAGGAGAAGCCCAAGTCCTTCACTCTTTCCAAGTTCTCCTCTGGACAAGGAGCTGGGAGAGTGTGTGTGTGTGTGTGTGTGTGTGTGTGTGTGTTGGGGGGGCATTTTTCCAGTTCTTCCCCAAAACACGTTTTTCTCAGTGATTTAGTTGGGGCTGGTTCACAACTTTCCTGGTTCACTATTAGATGGCTAGAATTCAAAATGCTTGGGTGACCTAGGATTCATGGCAGAAATGAGGGATTCGTGAACACATACTTCTTATGACTATACACACTACTAATCACTTTAAAAATCTCATCCATTTTATGATCCGACATTATTTTAGTTAAGAAACTGTCTGAAAAGAGACTATATAATATTCATCGGGTATCTTCAAATTATAAACAAAGTTTAATGCAATTAATTAATCCAATAAATTTGTGTATCATCAATTGATGTCATCTTAGTGAAAATTTGTTCTGTACCTATTATATACCAAATGGCATGATAAGCCATGATAGTTATGCAAAGATAAATAGCTCACAAATCTGGCCATAATGGAATTTGTAGACAAGGTGTGCCTTATGCCTGAATCACAACTATTTTAAAATGTTCTTGGAGAAGAGCATATCAAAATTTATTAAAAATATGACATGGAAATCTCACAACAATGTTTTTAATTGCATCAAAACACATAGGATTATAAAAGAACTAATTCATTGAAATACAGTTCTAAAATTTTTTTAATTTAAAAAATGTGCATGGACAGTAAGTTAATAGCTTCTGGCCTAATGATGATGATGATGATGATGATGATGATTGTTCCAAATCTATAATTTCTTTTGTGTGGGAAACCCCCAGTGTGGAAACTTCTCCTTCCAATTTTGCTCAGCAACGCATCCACAACTTAATTTAATTCAATTCAGGAAGCATATGTTAAACACCAGTATTCTAAACACTCTGCTTGGCCCTGGAGATATAAATACAAAAAAGAAAACATTAAACAGCCCTGCCCCCAAGGAGTTTATATTATGTTGGAACTTTTAGTTTTAAAGAATTGTTTGTGTCCCTAAGAGGTTAAATGACTTGTTCATTTTCACACAGTTTGTGTGTGTCAGAGATAGGAATTTAATTGAGGTCTTCCTGAACCAAAGACCTACAACTGCATCTCAAGCTACCTTTCACATGTGATCTCAATGCAATACAATGAAAAAGAATTAACTCCCATTAATGTGAGGCTGCCTTGTAATGGACAACTAAGTTGTGGTTAGTTAGTATATGTACTAAGAAAACTTTGTGGGCCTACTGGCTCACATCTACTTGTTTGTCATAATTTACACTTTTAGCTATCATCCATATACACACTGTTAGTTTTAAGGAGAATGAAAACCTATGTGGTTGGAAGACAAGTTAAAAGACATACTCCCTACTGATGAGGGGTAGTAATATTCTCATCATCTACATGGTCATGCACATTGAAGATATGCTAAAAACCATTCTAAAATATGGGAAATGTGGATAACTCATTTGATATGTAATCAAATCCTTTGGTAAAAAGGAGAATCACAGATTATTTTTTAAAGTGTGTTTTAGAGTACCAAAGGTTGAGTCTTTCTCATTTTTACACATTAACAACAGTTTTCTAGGCCGTCTAGGTTTTTTTTTTAATCTCTTCTTGTTATTGCTATTTTTTGGTAACACTGTTCAGAAATTAATCTCCTAAAAGCTATTTTAATTAAAATATTTTACAGGGAAATTAAAATAAAAACTTTTTACAGAGAATTTAAATTATTCCTTGAGTTAATCATGGCAACTTCAATATATTTACCTAACAAAAATTTTCACCTAAAGAATTTGCCTCACGGAATTAATATTATTTTGAGAGTTAATGATTTTTTTTAAAAGAAAAGGAAATATGAGTGATTGCATATGTGTTTTATGCTTCTGGTTAGAAAAGAAATAGCTAACTTGGGAACAACTGCCTACTAACCACCCTTAATGTAGACCAGTGACTTTCTTACTGGTTCTAATTGAATTATTTCTTTTGTTCCTTACTTTATGATCTGCCTGCTTTCCATACCAGGTGTTTCTGGAATGTAGATTTAAATAATTCATGATTTCCCAATCCCAAATCATATTTTTTTAGTTATAGTTGAAATTTTTTGAGTATAACTAACCCTGGACTGAGGTTGAGAATCCTTCTAATGCAGAATTTTATTAATGTGACCTTAATTCTAAATAACCTATTTATTTGTTTGTTTTTTAACTCAAGCTAGTTTAGTGTTAAGGTCACAGTAATGCTTTTGAAATAAACTAGGTAAATCATATTAGGTTCATCATACATGGTGGAAAGAATGCTTGGAGTTAGAAAACCTGGATTCCAGTTTCTACTACCATATTTTCTACTGCTGTTGCTATTACTACTAGCTAGCTAACATACACACAGGTATATATGCATATGTATATGTATGTACGTCCATACATACACACATATTTATGTGTGTATATGTGTGTACGTGTGTATGTATGTATATGTCTTTAAAGTTTGCAAAGCACTTTATAAAGATTTCATTTTATCTCTACAACAACACTGGGAGGTTGGTACTTTTATTATCCCCTTTTTGTGGACAAGCAAACTGAGTCCAAGAGGAGTTAAACCCTATGAATCCAGCTAATAAATATATAAGGATAGATTTGAATTCAGGTCTTCCTGACTCCAGGTCCAGTGCCCTATCTACAGCACCATCTATCTTCCTTGCTATGTGTCTACTGGAAAGACACATAATCTGTCTTGTTCTTAAATTTCTCATCTATAAAATGAGAATAATAGCATTTGTACTCCCTACCACAAAGAATCATTATTAAGGAAGTGCCTTTTAAAATATTATTTAACTGTGATGTTCTTTTTGGATGTTACACTAAAAGCTTGAATTTTCCAAATGATGCCCAACAAATTATGAGTTTATATTCAGCTTCAAAGCAGATGCTTGGTTTCTTATCAGCAATAGGGTCAAAGCTACTGATACTATACTTGGCTGCTAATTATGCAATGCATATTTGGTGATAGTACTAAAGCAGAACATGAGAAATATGGCCCACAATTTCTTGGATATAACTTTGATCTATAAAAATGTAAAAACATCATTTAATAGATTTTTTTCTATTCTCAATACTTACAATTCCCAAACTATGTGCAATGATAAGATTTCAAAATAAGAAGACTCTACAGAAGAAATAAAAAACTCATGTTGGGAACAGGATGTAATCCCTTTGTCCTATCAGCTACTGAAATTTTTTTGAAGATACTCTCAGTGTACCTATGGAAGGTGAATTTATGTCAGGATATTGTTATTTGGCTATGAAAAGCCATTATTTTATCCACCTGCAAAGTATTCCACAGAACATTAAATTAAAAAAGGATATTATCAGGATGGCAATTTAATCCAGAACCATTTTCATAGGAACTAATGAAATAGAAAAGAATGAGATTATTATTCTTGTTATTATGATTAATAAAAATAATTATTAATCATGATAAAAATAACAATGATAATCAATATGGTGATTCCTGGAAATGGGGGACCACTAGGATAGTTAAAGGAGGGGGAAAATGATTCAAAGTAGAAATTGAGCATTAAAATGTTTCCATACAGATCATCAATACAGTTTGGTCTGTGAGTGGATACTACTTTCAGTTTGGGTGAGATTGAGAGACCCAGTCACACACACACATGTATGTGTATATGTGTATACATGTGTGTATGTATATGTACATACACACATACATAGTCATACTATATATAATATACTTACTATATGTAGTACAAAATATAAGATATGCAACACATAACAATAAAAATAAGAAACTTTCAAAGAGCAGGGGTTACGTTTAACTTATATGAAGTAATAACTATACTTCCTAATATTATTCCTTAAGTTCATATCAATGGTTAGAAAATGTGATTTGTTTATGATTATCTTTTTTTTTGGAGGGGGAAAGGCAGGGCAATTGGGGTTAAGTGACTTGTCCAAGGCCACACAGCTAGTAAGTGTTAAGTGTCTGAGGCCACACTTGAACTCAGGTCTTCCTGACTCCAGGGCCAGTGCTCTATTCACTGTGCCACCTAGCAGCCACTATCTACTTATCTTGATCCACAAAAACTGTGCAAGTAAGGTCCTCCTTTTCTCCCTCACCTTCTTGTGGAGTATAGGATGAATTATGCCTAACCCAGTTTTATTCATGCACAATACTGATATGTAAGGGCTTTGGACAATAATACAACCTCTGTACTTAACCTCATATGGACCAGAGGCTAGGGTTAGGACAGACACGTAAAGGCAAATTGTTTCTTTACTATTAATGTGTGGTACTGTAGCAAGGCCGCAAGGAAGAATTAGACAATGTCCAAATTCCATAGGAATCCGTTTTCTGGCACTTAGGAAATGTTTTGATATGTTAGGAAAGATAGACGGCCATAACAATATTATTTAACTCAAAAGGAAAAGCCAAGTATATATACATTGCATTTTAAGGGGAAGGTTATAAAAGGGGCATGGTGATGTCTTGTTTGTAATGCTACTGTGAAATGCTTTCTTGGAACATTTTGGAAATGCATATTTCATATGGGTGCATTCAGAAGGCTGGAATCTATGGCATTCCATTAAACAAAAACTAACAGTGGAGGTAATGTTGCCTTTTTACTTTTTTTTTGGATGCACTGTTAAAAAAAACAGGAGTCCCATTTGTCACGCTGCTCTTCACTCCAGGGCCCTGCTTCTTTTGCTAATGAGTTGTCTATGTTTTCTTCATTTATAACATCAGCAATGCTCTGAAATCCTGGGATTCTGTCTGGAGCCATCTGTTTCTCTCTGTTTATTTACATGATAACTTCACCTGATAGCAATTTAGTGTCTGGATTAAAACAACAACAACAACAACAACAACAACAACAACAACACACGTTGACCTTACCTAGACTGAGCCATGACTTCTTTCCTCAGCTTGATGGCAGCACATATACTCAGTGCCTGTATTTCTCTAGTCAGAATGAATGTTTTCAGAAACACTGGGCTAAGCCTGTTGAGGATGAGGACACTTGGACATACTGCATTGAGTATAGCTCAATGATCTGTGAATAGAAATGGGAATTATAAGCCATAACTACTGCTGCTTTCCAGAGGATAGACTTGCCATATCACCGGCGAGGAATCGGATGCTGGTCAAAATGTCAACCTCTCTACACCATTTCTATTGAAGGGAAATAGCAATGAAAACCCACATTTATAAGAGCACTATAAGGTTAACAAGTCTTTTTCTTTACAACAGCCCTTGCATGTAGCAATCATTATTCTTATCACCATTTTAAAGATGAGGGAACTAAGGTTTGGAGAGATCAAGTGAATTGCCTAGGATTATAAAGTTGAGTATTAGAACTTGGACTCAAACCCAGATCTTTTTTTTGTTTGTTTTTTAAAATTTATTTTTGGTTTTCAACTTTCATTTCCACAAACTTTTGAGTTACAAATTTTTCTCCTCATCTTTCCCCTACCCCCCCC
>JAQQSW010006592.1:0-13915 GCA_028646575.1 Pseudocheirus occidentalis | reverse complement strand
CTTCATTCTCCTCTATTCTCTCTCTGAGCCCTGCGTATTAACTTTTCTGTCAGATTTCTGTCCCCTAGACTATCAACTGGCCACCTGAGATGGTCGTGCAACCGGGATCCTGGTCCACATTCTCCTCCTCCCCTGGACACTGCTTTAGCCTCATTTTACTCCCCTCACCATCCCAAGTCCGGCCAGGAGAGCTCCTTTGTCCCTCTCCCAAAAGCATTTGGGTGGATGGGGATGTAGACAGGAGTGCTGAGGCAGATGAAGCAAGCAGGAGTTGGGATGTGAGACATGAGATTTAAGATGCAAAGCATTACTAGCCATAGCAGTGATCAAAGGAGACTAATCATTGGAGCCCCTCACTGTGGGGACGTGCCTGTACACTTTCTAGCTATGCTGTGCTCTGGGCCCCACCTTGAAACACTTCTGTTTCTAGCCCACTGATTCCTAATTCCCACCCTGTTTCTTAGATTAGGCACTGCCCCCTCAGGACTGAAAGTCGTATAGGGGCAAGGCAGAGTACGTGATTGCTGGGTGTGTCACCATCATTCCCAATCAGCTATCCCGTATTTCCTGAGGACCCTGCATGAAATTTATCCTTTGAACACTCAAAAGACATTACAGGCAGCCTCTTGGATGCAAGACATCCTCTCCAACCTGGTATCTCCCTACCTCCTCCTGGACAACATGGTTCCCCTCACTTGTTTCCCTCATTATGACCCATTATTAGTCATTTTATATGCTTTCATACTTGGTCCTTGCTTGTTTAACCTCTTGGTTTGCTTTGTGTTTTCTCACCTGCAGAAATTCCACTTTCAGATTTTAGGACACCAGCCCCTGCCCTTGGTGTTCCTGAGTGATTTGTCTCTTTTCGCTGTGTACTCAGCTGGCACCATATTCTACCTCCCATGCTGACTACCTCTCCTCAACCAATTCTGGGTACCTGAAGTGAAATCTTCATCCCTGTGCAGCAGGAAGCAATTACTGGAGACAGTGACCTTCGTCCCTTTGTCCTGAAAGAATTCTCCTGCCTAGTGGTTGAGTGGGGAAGTGATGCGGACATAAAGGTGCCCTAAAGGTTGAGTTGCTCATTCCCTGGCTTTCTAAAGTCCATACAGGCCACTCTGCCAGGGACTACCCCAGCCAGGCCTGGGGTTCCTTCCAGGCTACTTAAACCCCTTGGACTGTCCTTCAGGAAAGAGCAGCAGGATATTCAACTTCAAGGTTACTTGCTGTTACCTGTGAGGATGGCCTTATTGCTAGCCAGACATGCCTTAGCTCTTCTGTCATGGGGCTCCTTCAAGCCATTTATGGCATGGTAAATTCATCCTGTCCTGACTTAGCACCTGAATGCCACCTTTGCATGAATCCCTGGCCTCCATTCTATGTTGGGGTAGCCATTAATACTACCATAGAACCCATTACCACTTCTAAGAATTGTGACTGGGATAACCCAAGGCTCACCTTGGGAGATGCTCGAGGTTCTGGGCTCTGCTTGACAACCAAGGACTGTCTGGTTCTCCCTATAGCCCCATTTGTGGCTCTACCCTTGAAGCCAAATCTTCTACTTCTAGTTTCTTTCCTGCCCTGCCAGGAGCCTGGTGGGCATGCCTCAATGGCCTCACCAGGTGTGTTTCTGCCACAGGGTTTGTAAAACAGAACACACCAGGCAGCCCCCTTTGTATCCTGGTAGCAATAATCCCCCAGGTCTCCCTCCTCTCAGGAGAGGGTGGATGGAGCTATTTTGCCCCAAGGGAAGTCCAAACTTTTCCTCAAAAGAGTGCGGGCCCCCCTCCTCATCCCCATCTTGGTGGGGCTAGGACTGGTGGGGTCAGCCACCATTGGGGCAACTGCCCTAATTAAGGAAGATTCCAGCTACCAGGCTGGAATACCAGTGCACAGGTGGACATTGATCTCTCCCACCTAGAACACTCCCTCTCCATCCTGGCTCTCCAGGTTGATTCCCTTGCAGAAACGGTCTTCCAAAACTGCAGGGGTCTAGAGCTGCTGTTTCTTCTGTGGGGGAGGAGGGGCGGGTCTGTGCTCCCCAGGATTCAGGAGAATCCTGTTGTTTCTGTGTGAACACCTCCGGTTTGGTGCAGGAAAGTTTGAGTTTAGTCCATATAAACTGGGCAGACAGAAGGAAAGGGAAGATGCTAAAAACTGGTACCAGTCACTGTTTTGAATATCCCCTTGGCTCACTACTTGAGTATCTCCCTGAACTGGTCCCCTAATTCTCCTTACCCTGGCTCTTATTTTGGGTTCATGCCTGATCAATTGCTTTCTCCAATTTGTCAAATCCCTCATTAACTGTGTCAAATACTTATTGTCAGGGATCCCTACTACTGGCCCCTTGATGTTGGCCCCCTTGATCATTGTGATGATGTGGTCCCCACTGTGTCAAGAATTTGACACTTTCCATAAGAAGTGGGGAATGTTGTACTTGGCCTCACCTAGCTCCCTTGATCTTTCCCCTCCCCCCATTCTGCCCTAGCCAGCCACCTTCTTCCTGTTTCCTCATGGAAGTTGGCTACAGGGCTCCCCTAGGTTTCTCTGCACTTGCGACTTAAAATGTGTACTAGCCAATCCCTGCTGTAAACCTCTTATTATGCAATCCCTGACCGTTGAGAGTTGGGGGGACCTGGTTGGTGATCTCCCCTTGGTCAGGCCTGTTTGATTTGGGCAAGGTAAGATGTAGCCCCGAACAGTGTGTGCTAAATAAAATCTACTTCCAAAATATGCACTTGAGGTCTCACTAGATTCTTTCCACACAACAATGTGAGGTCCTGTTCCCTGTGACACCCCCTGTCCCCACACACCTTCCAAGAGAGCCAGCCTGCTGCTCTCTTTCTTGGGAGAAGCCAAGCCTAACCCTGCCAGCCACCATCTATCTCATCTCGGCCTTCCCCCCCAAACATCAATAACAACAACATCATCCACCCCGACCCTCCTTTTATCAATTTCATTCTAATCAGCTGGCCCTTCCTTCTTCTCTCCCCTTCCCTGTGATTGAGACTGATGTTCCAAGGCCTAGAGTGGGCTCAAGGAACAGTACTGGGATACACAGGAGAAGGGAAAGGAAAGAAACCCCCTCAGGGAATTAATTAATCAAGCAAACAAAGCATTTATTAATTAATGGCCCCTAATCTCTCTCTGTCATCAGGCAGGCAGGCAGGGAGTGGTAGAGGAGGAAAGAGCAAGGTAGGGGGAGTGAGAGGGATTGGAGAAGGAGATGAGAAAGGGGAAAGCTAAGTTACAGAAGTCTTTCCTATCCACCAGACAGCAGTGTTGGCCTCAGAAATCACATACCACATCACCCCCCCCCTACACACACCCCAACACGGGGGAGGGTGGAAGAAGCAAGAGCACCCACACCTGGAAAGCAGAGGGCCAGAGCAGACAACAGAGAGCTGCTTTGCTGGCGGCGACTGCTGCTGCTGCAGATGAGGATGATGATCCTCCTCCTCCTTCTCCTCACCTCTGGATGGAGATAAAAACCAAAAGGAGATAAAGTAGCTCTGAAGGCCATAGATGGGCCTTGGATGGGTAGGCTGTTCCTCAGTTTCCCAAATCCATCCAACCACCCATCCACCCATCCATCCATCCATCCATCCATCCATCCACCCACCCATCCATCCATCCATCCATCCATCCATCCATCCATCCATTCATCTCTGTAGGGATTCACCCAGGCATATGGAGACAGACAGCCAGTCATCCCTATACCCACTGAACCCCCTGGCAGGGAGTGGTACAGAAGACCTAGGGACAGAAAGGAAAGATTATCGAATATCTGGATAAGTGGCAGAGGGGGCATTCTCATTACCTGTAGAGAAATTCTTTGGGTGACTGGGAAGGGCAGGAAGGCAGTTGGGCAGGGAGGCAGGCAGGCAGGCTGGCAGGCAGACTGAGGCTAAGGAGAGGCCAGGGTAGCCAAGTCAGGCAGGTCCCAGGGCCGGACTACCTGTGGGCCTGCAGACTGAGGAAGAAAATCCTAGCTAGATGCCACGTTAAAGAGAGCCATCATCAGAAAAATGTGGGGGAAAAAACACAACACAGAGTGAGCTATCAAATAATGGAGCCCACCTACCTGATGAGGTCTTGGGCTGGTCACCCAGCAGTCTCAAGGCAAAGTTGTGGAGGATGAACCATTTTGGAGAAAAAAGACCAGAATGGAATGGCACAAAAATCAAGGACAGACGAACAGGCACAGACATAGAGACACACTCAGAGTCATACACACACACACACACACACACACACACACACATGCAGTCACACAAGCTTGATAGCTGGCTCACTAACTCACTCCCTCACTCAGGCAGGCAAGCAAGCAAGGAAGTACAATACATAACCTAGGACCCATAGGAACACAACTACCAAACACTTTTCACGAAAATAAAATCAGATCTAACTAATTGGAAAAAAACATCAATTGCTCCTGCCTGGGTCGAGCTAATATTATAAGAATGACAATGACATTTTGAACTAAATTAAATTATGTATTTAATGCCATGCCAATGAATCTACCAAAAAAATTACTTTATAGAGCTAGAAAAAACAGTGACAAAATTCATTTGGAAGAACAAAAGGTCCACAATATCAAGGCAATGAATGAAAAGAAATACTAGGGGAAGGTGGCCCAGGCCTATCAGATTTTAATCTCTATTAGAAAGGAGCAGTCATCAAAACTACTTGGTACTGGCTGAGGAATACAGTGAGTGGATCAATGGGAGAGACTGGGTATACAAGACTCGACACTCAATGACTACAATAATGTGCTGATTGATACACCCAAAGACCCCAGTGTTAGGGATAAGAGCTCTTTATCTGACAAAAAATGCTGGGAACACCGCAATAGAGTATGTAGGTGGTTGTATTATTCTGTTTAGACAGTTGGAGCCCTGTCTATTAAATTCTTTCTTGGATACTCACTTCTTTCTACTTATCTGTAATTAAAGTAAGACTGTTGACCCCATTGAAGCTGTCTTTCCTTTAGAAAAGCAAATCAAAGAACATGTTCTAGCAGTCCACTTTCTATGCTGGTGTGGTTGCTAATACACCACCACAAGAATGACCTTAGTGATGGCAGTTTCAATCCCAGGTTAGGATCTTGAAGGAAGTGTTAGTGAGTGTAATAGTTGTAATTCTACAGTAGTTATAATGCTAGCCCATATAGGATGCTTCACGGAGATCTAGAGAATACCCTTTATTTTAATTTAATTCAGCTAATATTTCTTAAGTGCCTACTATATGCCAAGTTCAGAGTTCTGAGCTGAGAGAGATATAAAATTTAGATAAGACGTGGCTCTTGCTCTTGTGAAGCCCACCATCTAGTTGCGGATTATACCACATATACGTATTCATTCACATTGTTTAATCAATAAACTTGTGTTTAGTATCTACTCCATGAAGAGCCCTATACAAGGTCCTGAAGGAGTCACATGGTCAGGGCAAGTCAAATCAAGGAGTCACTTACTAATTCTGTGGCTTTGAAGCACCAATTGACCATCTCTTCACTCCAGAGCAAGGTATTATGATCTTTGTTCAGAATCCTTTCCAGGGTTCTTAAGAGGACAGAATGACATGGCAGCTAAGAAATGAATAAATGGCTGGATAAATAAATGAAATCAATCAATTTATTGAGCTCTTATTATAAGCAAAATACCATGCTAAATTCTGGGAATACAAACCGAAAGGGAAGTGTCTCCCTGCTCCCCAAAAGTTCACATTTTAATGGTGCATATCATACATACAGAAGGTTTTTGCTGTAAGCAAGATGGAAAATCCCTTTCTCCTTAGAGTATGACAACAAAACAGTTTGTAATGTGTCTTTTAAAAAAGTCTTTTCCTTGAATAAAATTGAATCCATTCTTGATGTTGAACTATTTGGTAGTACCAAGAACACTCGTGGTCAGAATATTCTTTTCCTGGGTCTTCAGAACACACATAGCAAATAGCAAAGAAACCCACTTATCTAAATTAATAGCAAAACAGAAATCAGAGAAAGTACACATATGAGAACGTTTACAAAATAATACAGAGTAAAGGAGCTCCACCACTGGGAACAAATTAACTTAACTCAAACAAGAGAGTCCCTGATCTCACTCAAAGGGAAAATTTCCTCAAGTGTGTAAATGAAGCAAACTGGGATAGGAATCTGATGAACACTGGTGTCATGGTTTCTTCTTCCCAGTGTCTTTTTCTTTCTTCAGAAAGCTGAAGTGGGACTGATCTTCTTCATCTTCTCTCTTGCATTTGGAATTCAGAAGAACTCAAAGAGAAGTCAGAAGGGACTGAATCTCCCTCCTCTCATTCTTCATAAACTCTGCCTTGCTTCTCACACAGACATGGGGCATGGATATCCACCAATAAGGAGATTCCCATCACTCTGGTTTTTGGGGCTTGGATTACAATTACATGATAAGTAAGCCCATTAGAGGGGTGCAAAAAAGTGTGAGTACAAAACCATGTGAGATCCAAAGTGGGGAAAAGGCGGATTTTGAAAACAGGTAAAAATCAGACATGATGGAGAGTGGGATATCTATGCCAAAGGAGGACAAGCCCTGGTGGATTCTACCAATGACACGTTGATTTCCTGCTATTATCTGAAGGCATTTCTGGCTAAAGTAGTCAGTCATTGAACAAAAATTTATTAATCACTCTCTATATGCCAGAACTGTAATAAGCATTAGAAATAAGCTCTGAGAGCCTCATCACCATGACTTCAGCAAGTAGAGATTATATTTTTTTTTTCATTGGTCACAGCATCTTATAGACAACTAACTACTATAAAATGTCAGGGCATCGGTGGAGAGAACATCCTTAGTCATGACACCAGTGGTTCCTGAAATGATTAGCACAACTATCCTTTGTGCCTAACTGGGGCTTTATGCTGTACAATGAAGGAGTTATGCTGGGTGATTCAGCCCCAGGGAAAATTAGCCAAATGGGAGATTCGAGGGTAGTAGGGAACTCCCCAGTATGTGCTGGGGAGAACTACTCCAGACACATGTTTAAGTATATGCATCCCACTACCGGTATTTTCACCTTTGTGTTACAAAATCTGCCCCTCCACCCAACACATAGATGCTTAGCACATAGTGAATATTTAATGGACGTTTATTGAATTGAGTCAGACTAAATAATGTCCCCTGGACCAGGGCTCTGCTGGTAGCCTTAGATTCGGAGGTTCATGGACTTATAGGAGGTCAGAGCTGGAAGATACATAGGGCTCCTAAAGATACCTCTGGTGAAAGGAAATCCACTACCTCCTAGGGCAGCCCACTTCATTTGGGAATAGTTCTGTTAGAAAATGTATCCTTACACCAAGCTTCAACTGCTTTTTATCAACCTAATCACACTTCTTGACCTCCAACTTATTAACATTCTTCTTAAAATGTGGAGTAAAGAGAGGGGAGTGGAAGAAGGGAGAAAAAGAGAAATCAGCTGGAAGTGTTTGGGAGATTTCCATACCCTTAGATATGGGCATTACAGTGATCAAAACAGAAAAAGGTTGAAGGGATGTAATAGTAATCAATTTATTAGATATTTAGGGCTAAGTAGATCAGATACTTAGGGCTAAGTAGCACCTAGTAACTTAGGGATAAGTACAGAACTCCTCTATTGGTGAAAAGGTGTGAATTACCCTGTTGACTTGGGAGAAGGCTATTGGCTGAGACACTTCCCTGTTGACTTGGGAGAAGGCTATTGGCTGAGATACTACCCTGTGGACTTAGGAGAAGGCCAGTGCTGTATATAAGGCAGAATTTTAGCTAGACAAGGGAGAATTTGGATTTGGCTCCTCAGTTAAGCTGACTGAAGACATGAACAGGATGGGACTTTGTTTGTGGCCTGGCTGATCCTTGAGTTCCAGGCAAGAGAGGTCCTGAAGCATTTGAGGTGTGTGGAACCCTGTGAACTTCAGTGTGTGCCAGGGATTCCCCTGAGGACTGGACAAGGACCTGGGAGCTGTTCATCTCTGAGGACTGGACCAGAGGCTGGCAGCTTTCAGCTCCTGAATCTAGGTGATTGTCTGGCAGATTCAGGAGGGATCTGGGGCCAGGGAAGAGGATCCAGGGAATCAGAGAGACCACCCAGAGTCAAAATGAAGAAAAGGCCTCCCCTTGGACAAAACAGGTTTGTTGGAAATTAAGGGGTGGAAAGTTGGTGTGGTTTTCTAAGAACT
This sequence comes from Pseudocheirus occidentalis, assembly GCA_028646575.1. Classification (NCBI taxonomy): domain Eukaryota; kingdom Metazoa; phylum Chordata; class Mammalia; order Diprotodontia; family Pseudocheiridae; genus Pseudocheirus; species Pseudocheirus occidentalis. The sequence continues at coordinate 5,733 of JAQQSW010006592.1, read as the reverse complement.
TTATTTGGAAACTAAAGTTAATGCTTGCCCCATGAGTGGAAGATCAGTATATTGTGAATTATTGATTGAATCAACTGCCTCTTAAGGAAATTAGGTGATTCCTTTTGTTAATTGATTGATTGAATCTTTAACTTGATTGATTGAATCTTTAAATGTGAAGCTGGTTTCCCCCTTAGGGAAACTAGGTGATTCTTCTCTTGTTCCTTGTTACTTTCTGTAGTAAGATATAATATTGAGATTTTCCTTGTTCTAAGTATTGTATATTATATTGTGAATTGTTGATACTGTGAACATTGTACTGGATCTTGATTTGTAATGGAATAAACAGAGTATTCACTAATACTGTGTAATCCGAATCTTAAAAGCTGTTCAGAGTAGCATTCTTTTAGGAATCTATTATTGATTGGCTTTACAAGGGACCAAGTCTAAAACTGAAAATATTATAAAACTGAACCTATGAGAAAATTGAATAGGGGTAAATATAAAATCCAAAGTCAGTTCAAAGAAAAATTAACTGCATACATACTCTGGGAACTGCACACATAATTCTGGGAACCCAGTTCAGGAAAGACATTGGCCAGCTGGAATGTGTTCAGAAGAAGGCTACCAGAATGGTGAGGGGACTTGAAATGATGTACTGGCTAAAGAAAGTAGAGGTTCTGAGCTCAGAGAAGAGATATCAGGGTAGTTGTGGGGGAATAATAGCTGTCTTCAGTCACTGATGGACTGCTTTGTAGAAGAGGGATTCGTTTTGTTCTTGGCACAAGAGGACAAAACCAAAAACTATAGATAGAAGTTTCAGAGAAGCAGGTTTCAGCTCTATGTAAGGGAAAGCTTCCTAACAATTTGAGCTAACTGAAAGGAGAATGGGCTGCCTCTAGAAAAGGTAAATTCCCTAGCACTAGAAGTATTTCAGCAAATTCCAAATGACTGTCCATCCAGGTTGCTATGAAGGAGATTCCCATTCAAGCCTGGGTTGGGATGGATTGCCCATGAATTCCTCTGCCTCCCACTTTGTCCCTCTTTCTACTGTCTGCTGAAAAGAAAGAACAGGGGACTAGGAGGGTTCCCAGTCACTGAGCCTTGTTGTGCTGCCCAGGGGCAAGTACTCACTATTCTCAGAGTGCCTGAAATTTTTCTCTCTGATGCCTGTATTGTCCATTTCCCCAGAAGCCAGAATTCTGTAACTTGATGTGCATTGCCTCAGGCAAGACTGGCTCCTAGTTGGGGCTCTTGCCAGATCAGAAACCCCTCTAGGGGCAGTTATTCCTCTAAAGGATTCCTTATAGCTCCTTTCTGATCCCATCTTATACCCCCTGAGTTCCAGGAAAGTCACTAAAGGATGAATTCCCACTCTCTTCCCAGCCACCACCCTCTTGGCCATCGTACGGTGACAAGACATCTGGGTGGGAAGCAGGAGATCCCACCTTCCATCCTTGCTCTGCCACTGAGTGATCTTGGGGAAATTACATGAGAAATACTGAATGCTGAGGTCATGGGCTTAGTGAAAGGGTATAAAAGGAGGTAGGATTGGGAGAGGGGGCTTCAAACAGAAGAGAGTTGATATAACCAAGAGTTCTCAATTTGGAGGCAAAGAATCATTCTGCTGCTGGAAGTGGAGAGACAGTTCCACAAGGATAATATCAGATTCAAGGATTGGGCCCCATCATGACAGACTAGAAAGGTACCCATCAACCCAGCCCCCCACAGAGCTACACCCAAGGGGAGCTTCATGAGGATTCCATGAAAGGGGGAAAGAACTTTGGGGCCAGGAATATGGAGGCACCTTCTGCTCATGTACCTGGAAACCCTTGTACTTTAATTCATACCTACTGCCCAAAGTGGGGTGAGAGTGGGATCCCTATGCAAGATGGGGGCTCATGAAGAATAATAGAGGCTATAACCCTTCATGATTATTTTTAGAACCTTAAGGGTAGAAGTATTATTCTCCCCTCTGAGAACATTACCTTCTAGAAAGAGTGAACTTAGTGGGGGTACTTCATTATGATTTTAAATTATTTCATTTCTCTGGGACTCAGCTACCAAATCTGTAATATTGGAGAATTAGATTAGATGGCTTTTAGTAACTCCTTCCAGGTCTAAAGCAAGGTCAAGTCATTGGACAACATTGGGCCTCAGTTTCCTCACCTGTGCTAGCCTTTAGAAGAATAAGACAGGAGAGCACACTCTTAACATACATGGAAGGAAGGAAGGTCCCATGGTCCTTAGAGTACAGCAGCAAAGCTGATAGTCAGACAGCTTTTTTATCAATGTCATTTCCACTAGTAAAATGAGATCAGCTTCTGATGCTGAACCACTCTAGTGCCAGAGACTTTGGTGGCAAGTAATTGTTTCAGGACCTTCAAAAACCATTGCCAGTCCATGTCCCCATGGGCTCTGCTTCCCAGATCGAGGGCAAAAAATGAAAGCAGGATGTGTGGCCTGGGGGACGGCCCCACTCCCAGAGTTCTTGAGCTTGTCTGCTTGTTCATGGAAGCTGATCAGCAGTTGGGATTGGTGATGGTGAGAAGGCTGACCCCTTCTCTTCAGTGACTGCTCCTCTCAGTGATTGCTGTGGGCCCTGGGCTGGTGATTGAGGCTATGGTGGTAACCCGGCACATGCCACCTCCCTCAGAACGCATCTACAGTTTTTTTAGTTCTATGACCCATGATCCTTTTATTTCAATTCCCTTCATCTCTAGGGGACTCACTTCTGAATCTGTAAGAGGAGTGAGTTAGGTACTCCCTTTCAATCCTGTAAGCTTAGGAGGATGGGAAAGAAGACAAGATTGAGGGGAATAAAATTGAGCCTGGGAGGTGGAAATGAGACCTTTAGACCCTGCCTTTACCTCTAGTGGCTAGGGAACTAGACCAGTGGTGATTTCCTATAATTTTGGTTGAGTGCAGGAATGAAATTGGGTAGGGAAAAGGGGACAAGTCTGTCACTTGAAGGACTTGGGAAGTAGGATGGCAGACGGAACAAGTTGTGAGAGCAGAAAATAGTAGATGCAGCTTTAAATTCACAGAATCAAAGAATTTGAGAATAGGAAGGGCCTTCTAGTCCAAACTATATACAAAAGGAATGAAGGAAGCGTAGGGCCCAAACTGATGTGGAGGTATATATGGAGCCAGCTTATGACCTAGATCCTTTTGATCTATTTTGATATTATCCAGATCCTCCCAATCAGCAGAAAATAGAGCAATCATCAGTCAGTCAATAAGCATTTATTGAGTGCCTACTGTATGCAGGCACTGCACTAAGTGCTGGCATTACAAAGATAGACTTATGCACCAGGAGTGGTCTGGGGTGCCAAAGGCAAGAAGCAGATGTCTCTGCAGCAGGAATTACAACATCTTTTCTGATCATGGCAATCTTTGTCTTTATAACACGACAGCTTGCAGCATGGTAGTGGGGGTATTTCTTCACACAGCCAGAGTCTAGTCAGTTGGACTGAACAAGATAAGGGCAAATGGGATTCTGAGTCTCTGGATGTGCTTCTGAAAGCTGCCCATGTTCCAGTGCAGGCAGTCCCTCAATCGTCCCCAACCCAGTCCTCTAGGCTCTATCCCTCCCTACCCCTTCGTCCATTCTCTCCAATCAGGTTTTCACTTGCTTGCTCACACTCTCCAAACCTGAGCTTCACCCCTTTTCTGATCCCCTAAATCAAGTCACATCTCCCTCCTATGGACTCATTCTTTCAGTCACCCCCTTCCCCTCCCTCTCCCTTCAGATACAATGTCCTCCTTCCACCCACCCATCTCCCCCAATGTCTCAACGTTTCTACCAACCTGTTCTATCACCTTCTCCCTGATCTCCCAGTTTCTCCCAGTACCCTCAGCTCTCAGCTTCATTAAATTAAGTGCAATTAGGCCCCAGAAACCTCTCCAGGTAGGGTGTACTCCCTTCTTCTCACCAGCTGAATTTCATCTCCTCGAAGACCTCAGGATTTTAGTTTCCTTTGCTTCTCAGGTCTCCACATTAGAGTGTCTGCAGAGTCCTGTTTGGTATCGCCAGAGGTTTTTAAACCCTAACTTGGCATGGGGATGAGGTTTCCCCCACCCCAGAAAATGGATTGGCTTAAGACCCCTGACATTCTTACCCAAGTCCAGCAAAGAGGGAGGAAGAGAAGTCCAAGATTTGGACAAGAAAGAGGAGGACTCAAAGGTAGGAAAAGAGAAAGGGGAGGGGAAGCTGGCTATAACTGATAATAATTGCTAGCACTCCAAAACTCTTTACAAATATGATCTCAGTCTGGGCCCTGTACAGGGAGGAAGAATCCTACCTTCTCCAGGATTCTTGCATCTAAACTGGCAACTAATAAAGCAGCATTTCATCACCCCACCGCACTGATAATCCATAGCACACTGTCCAGGCAGCTTCTGTGGGCATCTAAAGTGGTCCGTGAGATATATCCCTGGTTTCCCATCACCTGAAGGGTGTTGAGGTTCAGATATCATCCCTCCAGCCTCTGGGACTTCCAAAGGACAGCTCGGGGGTCAAAAGGGGGTCATCCTAAGGCTTCCTGCCTACTCACAGGGGTGGAGGCACCTCTGTCCAGTCCCAGGGATTGCTGTTAAGTCCCCTTTGCCCAGGTTCTGATCTTTGTTGACTCTCCTGAAAGAACCCTCCTTATGAGCACCCCAGGGATATAGTTCCCCTGCTGCTACCTGTTAATATCTGGATATTAGAAGACTGGGGGTAAGAGGGTGCAGCTAGGTGGTGCTGTGAATAGAGCACTGAGCCTGGAGTCAGGAAAACCTGAGTTCAGATCCAGTCTCAGACACTTAGTAGCTGTATGACCTTGGGCAAGTCTCTTAACCTTGTTTGCCTCAGTTTCTTCATTTGTAAAATGAGCTGGAGAAGGAAATGGCAGACCACTGCAGTATCTTTGCCAAGAAAACCCCAAATGGGGTCATGGAGAGCTGGGCATAACTGAAATGATTGAACAACATTGGAAGACTAAGGTTCTGGAGTGAAAGTCCATTGTTGTTACCCCCTTGGTAGGAATGTTCCCCTCAAAGACCTGCCAAGTTGCCTGGCTGACAGAGAGCAGTGATCAAAGGTGGTGGTGGAGGGTCTAAATGGAGGCAGGGCTGCATGGGGCACTAGGGTGCTCTCGATCCAAAAGCCTGAATTCTCATATTGACTGCTAACTTGATGTAGAACAATGGGCAAGTAGCCTTTAGCTTACTGGGCTGCAGAGACAATCACTGGATCATAGATTTGGGGCTGAAAGGGACAGTAGAGGTCAAAGAGTCCAATTCCAAACAGAGAAACTTTGTCTAAGAGGTTAATAACAACCAAGGTCACACAGCTCCTAGGAAGTGTCTGTGTCCATAACATTGTGAGCTCCTTGAGGGGAGGAACCAGATTTTTCCTCTTTTTTGTATCCTCAGATATTAGCACAATGCCTAAGCATAGCAGGTGTGCAATAAATGTTTAATGACTGAGTCTAGCTCTGAATTTCAGTCTTCCTGACTCCAAGTTTAGTCCTCTATCCATTCTACCACCTAGCTGCCTCACAGCTTACTCATCAACAAAATAAGGGACACTAAGATCCCTGCCCTCTCTGACACTCTATTATTCTATGAAGCTTTGAAAGGATCTCTATCCCTATTCAGAATCGTAGGGGACCTCTGTTCCTTCTCTCCAACCTGATGTTCCCAAATTGAGTGCTATTTCAGAAAAGTCATTGAAAAGCTAGAGTCCATGTCATTCCAGGATCATTGAAT